>JBCAUG010261560.1:0-18234 GCA_038406175.1 Haplosyllis leylae
CTTTTTGACAACTTGACATCTTTTGACATTTTGACACATTTAACTTAAACCACCTCAGCCCGTCACAGGGCTATTTTATGAATACTAATTGACATCATGGAAGAACATTAATTTAGACCAATAATATTTTTTTGCAGGAAGATAAAGTGACATTTTCGAGGTAAATAAAGACACATTTTGATGTCCAATGTTAAGTCAATGGAGAAATTATTCTTGATTTTTTATTGGAATACAACTAGGTGGAAATATATTTTATTGTTCAAATTAAACTATTAATGGATAGTAATTATTGTGCAAAAAATCTTTTTAAAATGTCTTCTAATATACGAGTAATCGTCATGAGCAGTTTTTTTTACCTTCGGCTATCAACAGGACAGAGTATTACATTTTGACATCCTAAATTTCAGGCCATCCTATACGTCACAGTTGATGACTTCTGTAAGGGTGCATTATATTGGTACGAAAGCGAACGCGTAAAATGACCTCGCTTAGAATGGATACACAGCTTTCATAGTTATGTGTTTACATTGAGTAGCGACAAAGATAAAAAAGTGTTCGCTTTCGCCCCAGTATAATTGGACTTTGAAATGTATGCGCTTTTCAAAATGTTATCCTGCATGGGGTGAAATTCAATTTGGTGAAAATGAAATTGGGACAAAAAATGATGAACCGTAGCAGCTACGTCCCATCGTGGTAATTGATAACTTCCGCAGGGTTCCCACATTACCTGGAAAAATGAGAGTACATCTGGAAAACCTGGAAAAATCATGTAATTTTACAAAGAATAAAAAAATCCTGGAAAAATTACATGAAACCTGGAAAAATATTTTATTGAAGATAAAAAGTGGTTTGCATAATTTGATTTTGTTAATACTCAGTATTGCTTTATGAAAGACAGTATGGTAGTGGTATCCAGGTTACATATGCATACATGTCAGTGTTAGTATTCATGTGAAAAGGTGTTTCCTGTCAAGTATCTCAATTTGCAAGTTATTGGTTGACACTCATGCACCTGCCATGTTGTGTGGGTGAAAGGCTAAGGAGTGGTACATTTATGTTTAGATGAAGCTTTATGTAAATATATTTATCCAAAAGTAATTGGAGGCCAAATATTATTGGAGATATACCTGGAATTTTCTTGAGAAAACCTGGAAAAATCATGGGAATATATCATGGAATTTTGTCATTCCGGAAATGTGGGAATCCTGTTCCGAGATCAATGATGCAATGACTGTAAGTGTCATTGTTGTTTTTTTTCTCCAGGTATTACTGTGATTACTGTGACACATACCTCACTCATGACTCGGTAAGTACTTGTACCTACATGTGGTATTTGGGTTGCATGAATACAGATGTTGTTTGCAAACTGTCATTGAACAAAGAGCTAACATATTAACAAATCATAATATCTGTTTAAGCCATCAGTACGAAAGACACACTGTAACGGAAGGAAACATAAAGAAAATGTGAGGGATTATTATCAGAAATGGCTGGAGGAACAAGTACAGAAGCTTGTAGATGACACAAGTAAGTTCACAACTAGGGGAGTTCTTTTGACAAACGGACCCCTTTTAAACCAGAATTGGTTGACTTCTGTACAGATCATACACTGGAGAAGAATATTGTACTTAACAAAAATAGCAGTTTTATCAAAAAACCTTCCAATAAAACCTTTGTTTTATTATCCTTTTCTGCAGACTGTATTAACAATAAACAGAGTCAACTTACCTAAATCTGATTAGTAGACTATACTGGGTTCCGCTACAGCGAGTAAAATGAGGCAAAGCCTTTGACATGGAGTTAATCGTTGCAAACGGGATTTCAGCCTAACTTTTCATCACGAGAAATGTCAAGTTCACACATGCTTTTGGGAATAAACGGACACGGGGATAATTCTTATGATAAAAGAGAAATGAATTGACAAAATGATAACAGTGATTTGTTCTTTATTTTTAATAGCGGCAGCTTTCAAGGCTGGTAAGATCCAGAATAACCCATTTGGTGCGGGAGGTCCAGGGGCACCGGGACCAGGCGGTGCAATGATACCACCCCCTGCCAGCTTAGCAGGAGCGGGTGGGAAGGCTCCAGCTTCAAGTAAGTTCTCAAATAATACTAACTTGCGGCCCTTACTTCGAACGGGTGTCGTTCCGTTAAGCACGTCGTTTCCTGTCGTGTCTTTATGGACAGGTGAGACACACCCATTCCTACATTTAAGTAATGATAACTTTACTCGGAGCGCCACATTACTTTGAGATAAGTTCTTAGTGGTCTGCACATGTTATCGTTATAGAATGTCGCTGGTGATAAAAGAAAAATTCGTTTTTGCTTTTGCTTGGTGTGAATAGTCCGTGCCGTAGCTTGTCATGTCAAGCGTATTTTGAAAGAATGGAAAAATTGAAGTATTACAATGCCATTACAAACGTAAATATGGTATAAGTTAAGCGTGAAATCGTGTCTTATTTTAGAACCTCCAGCTGGTCGAGGTGGTGGACCAATGCCGGGGCCGCCAGGAGGTCCTATGCCGGGACAGCCCCCAATGATGGGAGGTCCGATGATGGGTCCAGGTCCAATGATGGGGCCTGGTAAGTTGCTTTATTATGTTTCAAATATGCTGACAAAATAGTAATCTTCAACATGTGTGCTGTTATCTGATATTTTAAGAATGGGAAGATCTTGTCTAGCAAAGGCTAATATGAAGGTTAAATAAGATCTTTTGGTATTACAGGTATGCGACCGCCGATGGGACCTCCCATGGGCGGACCTATGGGTCCAATGGGCCCAATGATGGGTGCCATGCCAATGCGACCCCCAATGATGTCAGGACCTCCAAGACCTCCGAAGAATTGATAAGCATGTGTTCAATAGTTTTGTGCGGCTGTGTGTAAGTGGAAGTATGCAAGTTTGAAATGACTGGCTCATTATGCGTAGAATGTAAATTTTACCAGTGTAAATACATTTTCTATATCATAGAAATATTTATTCTCGTACTATTGTGTATGGAGAAAAAGAAATTAAAACTTGTTTCATTCATTCCAAAACACAGAAGTCAAAATGACGGTCATTTTGTACTGTGAAGTGAATGAGTAGCATTTAGAGTCTGTTGGTATTTTAGACACTTAATTTTTTTTTATGTACATGAATGAGTACCAGAGACTCGAAACGCCATTTATTTCTCCAAACATGGTTTTGGTGTGATAGTTTTAGAACAATAAACTGCAAAAATTAACCATCTATTCATTATGGTGAGACTTGTACATATTTACATCATTGTAATAAAATTTTAAGACACCATAATAGACAAAAGTGTGTGTTCACTGATATCGTGAAGTCAACAAGAATATCACATAATATAATAATATCGTGTGTGTTTGGTGACGTTGATGAGTGTTTTCAATTGTTTTTTTTAATCACATCACAAACCTGAACGCAACAGAATCGGGTGTCATTTAAAATTCCATAGAAAAATGCTTAGTGTTATTTAATAATGTGCCAACAGTAATTCAGTCATTCAAATTTTGTCAAGCATGGCCCCATGGGATTGGTAACCGATGGCAATCGGTATCCGTTTGTTTTAGGCACCACAATCGGCAAAGGAACGTTAAATGATGCTTTTTTGACGTCATTTATTCCTATTATCAAATCGTTATGGTAACCGCTGTTTTTCCTGCTGAGTTGTTGTGTGTAACGTTGCCTTGGCAAATGGTCCCATGCGTGTTTCCACGAGTAGTCGAGGCTTCTTGTTTGATTGGGAATGTAGCAAGAAACATTTCTGTCGGAAACCCAATCGGGGGAGATATCGTAAATATTGCTCATCAAATTTTGTCGATTCTGAAAAGTGATGAAGCGATTGATACAATTTATGTTGTATGGAATGATTCAGATTGTTGTCAGCTGTTACATTCAGGGAACGGTTTACATTTTGTTAAAAGATTGAAAAAGAACCTTGGAAATTATCTTACGATGATAGAGACGTTAATGATATGAAGAGGGATTATTTTTGAGGGCCGACGTTAATGGTAGAATTTAACACTTAAGAAACTCATACTATTTCTGATGCTAGTGTGAAAAAATACACGTAAAAGACTGGAAACCAGTGATGGTATTCCTTGTGAGATACAGTAAAAACTTGTCATACGGGGACATACCATTGTACATCATGAGCATACTTATGTCAATGCTATCAATGTGTTCATGAGAGCCATCCGTGTACGATATGTTTTGAGAAATCATGATATGTAGAAGGATACTTGCACATAAAAGAAGGAAAATGGTGCTGATAAAATAGCTCTCAGATCACGGGTATGTACGAATATGGTCACGCTCATTATTTATGGCTGAACATTGTGAGATCAGAGAAGCGATGCTCGTATTAAGTTCTTTTTATTGCTTTAAATTACAACTGAAATAAATAAATCTGAAATGCGATTGGTCAGGTTTCAACGTGGGTGCTGTTGATATCATTGGTAAATGCCATCACACAATAATTACAATAGTAAACTAATTGGGAGACGCCGCGTTGTTTTGTTACATCAGTACTCAATGGCTCTTGCTTGTTTGTATCCGTCCCTGACCCCCAGGAGATAGACGCTGAGACCCTCAGGGAGAGGTCTGTTGAGCTTAGCTTTCTTTTGCAAGAGCGGAATGAGACGCTCTCTGAGGGTTTCCTGGGCGCTGAGAGACGCTTGAATCCTTGGCGTTTCCACCTTGGGCACGCTGGATCGCAGCCGGCGATGTCCACCAACTTCCGAATTCCAGTCCGGATGGATTATGTAGAAGCTTCTCACCATACCCGTGCTCTGAGAGGGAGGAAGGTCAAGGTCACATAGAAAGTTTGAGAAACACTAAAATATAAGCTGGCAACTATCACTAATAGTCTTCAACGTATGTTGTCCAAAGTAGGTGTGATGGTGGGTGGAAGGGATTGGAGAAATTACGCTTTGCGTCTTATGGCTTATTAACATACACTGAAACGGGTACAGGTACCAAACCGAATACCGAGACTTTCCTGAATGGCTATATTGTACTATGAAGGGATATTCACACTGCGCACAAATGGGAGTACAGATCCCAGATCCCAAATGGGTAGCCACTTGGGACCAGACCCCATCTCTGGATCGGGATCCGCCCCATCCATCTCTGCGTATGTAAATGAGCCATAGCAGAATAACGTATGGGCCCCGCTTATAACTACCAAAGAAACCGAAGCATACGAAGTTGCTTATTGTAAGCGGGTAATTATTGCAACTGTTTCACACAAAATGAGTCAAGAAATCTGCACGTTGTAAACGGTGTGCTCGTTCCAACCATACTTGCTTTAAGCGGGATTCTATGTATACGGGAAGGTGTTTCGGACTTATGTACAGGAAAGTATCTTTGTAAGAATAGCCGGCTTGTTAAGAAACGGAAGAAAAAACATCATGACATCACTCAACACGACATTTTCAACAACATCAACAACACATAGAATTGTGCGAGAATTAAAGTCAACATAACGATAATCGCAAAGTCGTTTGACTGTAGGTTACCCTAACGTTTGATGAGCTGATTGAATCGCCCTATGGAAAAATGTAAAGCGATGAACACGGGATAAGGACCAATTCACACCAAGCGAAAGCAGGAACGAAAGCGAAAAAGATCAAAGAATAAGCGACAAATACCAAAGAAAATTTTCTCTTTCGCTTTTTCTCGGTGTGAACGGGCCTTAAGGGCTATTTTTACTTAGTTTTCTACTTTGCTCGTCTACCTAAATTACTCTGATTAGAATTCATGAGAACTTAATGTTCGCTGTCTTGTCGTCGAGGAATATTTTATGATTTTTATGTGGTGTGATATACTCACGGTAAAAATACTCCTTTCGTGCTCCGTCTGACTAGTACTTGGTACTCTGTCAATGGAAACATGAGATTTATCGTTGTGTTAGCGAGCTTTGTAACAAAAATATGTATGTGGGCGGATAGTATTCTATTGCTGCCTTTTATTACTGTTGACGACGAAAAGGCCCAAGATCAACCACTGCATGGCTCTTTTTTCAGTGGCGGATCTAAGGGGAGGGACAAGGGGTTATACCTTCTTGTCCTGTCATAAAGGTAAAAATGCCTCAAAGGCGGTCTTACAGATTTTACGTTTCTTGGCCCTGAACGTAAATTTGAGTCCTGGTCGAAATAGTTTCTTTAATCAGGCCCTTTTTACTCATACCGTCTTCATGCCCGTCTCCTCAAAGTTTACCATTGTGCTGATGGTGACGGACACTTTGACGAAATGAATGGGTGCAGCACCCATCATGTAACTTTTTTTTCCTGGGTTTCAAAGCCAGGGTGGATCCCTTTCTCACCTCTGTGATGCCCAGATTCACCTCTGGTGCAACACCTGCTGACTGTATAGAGGTCAGCATGGCAGCCGAGCCTTTTCGATCCACGTACCTGCAGGGGCTTTAACCCACGACCGTCTGTGCGGCAAGCACATCATGTAACTTTGACGGATACGGTATGCGTAAAAAAGCCTTTAGGAGGTCTATTCGTAGTGCGAACTTACCGCGATCTCCTATTGTTAAGCCAAGGGTAGTTTGATCGTCTGAGGTTGTAACTCTCCCCGAGTATGGGGTTCCTCAAAACAGAGACACCGGGTAAATGTACGACTTGGGACATACATGGTACGGACCTGGAAGAAGACAATTCAAAGTATCTCATGAATTGGGATTACATTGTTCCAAGTAGGGCTTGAAGGAAATTTTCTGTTGTTTCTTGTGGCGAGTAAGCGTTCTTGTTTCAATTCATCACTGTGATTTAGGATAGTTACACCAGAACAGATGACGGGAATCCACTTTTTCTTATTTGCTATTTGTAGTTTTGGATACGTGTTGGACTGCGTGTAACGGGTTTTTCACAACTGTGCACAATCTTGTCTTTATTATTAAAGCTATGTTTACACGTAGCATTTTTCAGCCCGTTATTGGGACCGTTTAAAATGGGTTAAATACATTCTTATGGTGCTGTTTACACGTGACATTAAACAGATCAAAGGTGCCACTGACAAAAACGGTCTGAAAAAACGCTATGTGTAAATGCGCCCTTAGACTTCAGAAAGTTTTTGCCTGAATTGTCTGATTGGGTTCAGCATTACCAAGGTAGTTCATTGGCGGATGTAAGGTGGGGGGGGGCGCTAAGGACGTGTGCGCCCCCGGGTCCAAATTCTTTCATTTTCATGTAGTTTTCGGGAAAAAATTGGCCAAATAAAAGGTATTAGGTTGGTGCCCCTACCTTGGAGGTTGGCGCCCCCATCTGGGAAATTCTGGATGCGCCACCGGGAGTCATTCATAATCAAGTGTCTAACTTGGCTCAATAAATGAAAATATTTTGTGGAAAATCTTACAAATTTAATTTTCAAATTCTTCCTGAATTAAACACAAAAGGCAAACGGATCCAATAAGAAAAAAGTGGTTGATTTGACATATGCATGAAAGTTGCGTGAATGTGGTGATCTAACATACTAAGTGTATACTTGTCTCTTTACTGATTTATCACTAATGCCGCACAAATTAATTTAAGAACTCTGTTCTTTTTCATGATGTCTGTGGACATGAATTAGTAATCAATCCATAATAATGCGGAGTCCGCTCAATAAAGTACAATGCGTGCTGTGTACAACACAATTTATGATTCAATGGTGCGGGCAAAAAAGTATAAAAAATTCATATACTGATTCTTTTTACGAACTAAAGGTTGGTAATGGAAGGAAACGCATTTGCGTGCCCAGAAATGCTTTTTTGCGTCACGGGACACTTCAAACTTATCACTATCTGAAAACTGGAGGTCAAAAGTATAATTTTTTATGGAAGCAAAATGGTTAAACAATGCTGATCACTAAATTTTAAACTTTAAACGTTCAAAGTTCGAAATAAGTTTTGCCTGGCTCGAAAAGAACAAATCTTTCATTTTCTCGTGTTAGAAATTTCAAAAGTTTACTTCAGATTTGTGATGAAAAGAAATAGAAAACGATCTAGTGGTATTTTTCCACGATCTTTCCCAAAAGTGACAAAATGAGACAAAATTCTTGTTTATGCACTACATACATTCAACAACTTCATTTTACGTTAATGAACAAAAGCAGTGGCAGATCCAGGATTTCCCAACCGCAAAGATGGGGGCACCAAAATATTATTTTGGCTAATGTTTCCTAAAAGTTGCATGAAAATGAAAAAAAAAAGTTTGGACAGAGAAGGGGTGTCCTGGTACCCCGCCCCCTTGGATCTGCCAATGGAAAGAATATGACACAGAAATACATACTGAGAAGTCGGACTAGTCCGAGACGCTGATTCCTTCCGTGAAATTGTGGGCAAATTTGTTGCCATTTTTGAAACTGTTGTATCTCCGTTGTTTTCCTCCCTTGATTTAAGCATAAAACATATTTCAGTGGAAACTTTTATGCTGGTTTTTTATCTGCACACTCTCTGTGCACTAAAACCAAGCACAACTTTTATCTCAAACACTGTGAAACTCAGTAGTTTCTCCTAAAGTTGAATTGAAGGTGAGAACTCGTCTAGCTCTCTGGTCTCTATGGTGACGTTAAGATAATCCGTTAATAAGCCTCAGACGTTATTAACGTAACGTTGACTTGGCTTCCTGTCCAGTATGCACATAATTCGCGCCCTATATGGTTTGGCTCCGTAACAATTGATTGTCTAGAAGTAGGATCCAAATATTTGACCATGGTTCGTGATCAGGTGTGTCACATTATGTACACTGGGTCGTGGGTTACAACGAACACCCGCCTGCAACGAGTGGATTTCATTGCATCAAAATCATTGACAGCAATGTTAAAAAGTTCAGTTACTATGGGCACCCTCCTACAACAAGCAGTTTTCTTTACATCTATTTACTCGTTTTAAGCTGGACCCAGTGTACTGCATTGTAGTATCCAGAACTTGGATCGGATATTAAGGGGAGGGGGCGCAAGAGTCGCACACCCTCCACCTTTGGGCCAAAATGTCTTCATTTTCATGCATTGTTCGGGAAAATTGATCAAATAGTAGGTTGGCGCCCCTTAGGGGTTTGTGTTCCCCTCTGGGAAATCGTTGAATTGCCACTGTACAGAATCCGCTTTCAATGGCCATCAAATATGGATCAGGGACACTAACCCCACACCTCTCCCCGATCTGCCACTGACAGAAATTGGGGGGAGCAATTAATTACCATAATAGTAGAAGATTTGAACTTGGTTCAGCTAACATATAATGGGGACCTTTAGCCTTTTCACCAAAGTCTCAAGCTGTGAGAGACAATATATTCCGTTAGCTAGATGGGAATTCAATTGCAGTTTTTGTTTGGTAAAAGTTTGCTCTTTTTTAAAAAAATGGGAGCACACAAGTCCTTTTTGTGGGGCCACTGATACCCCTGTTTTGGATTTCTGGTAACGTATACCCTGGGTTTCAAAGCCAGGGTGGATCCCTCGCTTGCGTGCTTCCTCACCCACAGGCAATGGATTCCTCAGATTCACCTCTGGTGCGACACCTGCTGACCTCTTGGCAAGTTTGCTGTTTTTAATTTTGAGCAACATATTGTAATGCTCCGATCTGCAGAGAAATTTTGACAATTTCAGTTGTTCTCAAATAGGGACGCCACTTCTATGTTTTCTGAACGGTAGAATTCATTAGTTAAGTTCTGATCCGCTTTATCTCATAACTGTACAAAACAATGTGATCAAAACGATTGATCTCCAACGGATTTAATTGATCTCAACTACTCCAAACTTTTTCATTAGTACAAATATTACATTGACATCCGCACTTAAGGCCACACTTAAGTGTTTGTGACTTTTGCTGGAGTTAAAAACATGAATTTGGTTTGAGAAAAGCTGCAGAACATGTCGACTACCTCTAACATTTCGGCAAGAACAGGCGGAAAATATTATATCATTAATTGAAAACTAATATTTTAGTGACTTTTTTTGGGAGAATTGCAAATAGTTTCTGAGCATGATGTTCTTACGTGCTTATCGTCGTCCACAAAGGTTGTTTTCATAAAAAACAACTTTAATGTCAAGACTGACAATAAACATGACGCAACACTACTTCAGAACGCTCTCCTGACTGGCCAGTCGAATTTTTCACAAAGTAGTCGAAGTTGACAATAATGGCAATATTGGTATCAGATGCTCTACTGTGTGAAATCAAAAAAAAAAAAAATCCAGCAACAAAATGTTATCCCAGTGCGTATTGAACCTGAGACCTCAGCCATTTAGATCTGATGTTGGGAGATCTGTAAGATATTTGTGTGGTCATGCTCCATTGGTTCTGACTATATGATCTAAGTTCAAGACTGAAGTGGTGAAAGACAATTTCTATTTTGAACAACCCATAACATGCCTTGATAACCATACATGTGAGCTCAAAATACAACCTGAAAACAATGCGTCAATTTCCAAAAGCATTAGATTAAAGTTAACATTGACATTGCTAGTTTTCCTCCCCAAAAAACCATTTGTCAGTGCGATAAAAAGGAATTGTCGCAGGTCAGCACGTCTACTCGGAACCCACCTGTGTTCTGAGTTGATCATTTAATTAGCCTTATTCTACACAGACATTCAGAAGACGGATTGGATCGTGGCTTGAACAAACGACACTTGAACACAAGTCCCTCGCATTCTGTCAGATTATCTGATAGACTTAAGTTACACAGAACAAAATCAATTTTGTCAAAAATTGCCCCCAGTGGGGTTTGAATCCATGACCTCCTGATCATCACTCTAATGCTCTACCAACTGAGCTAGGCAGGAATCTGTTGGGCAGGAGATTTCTGAAGTGAGTTTTGTTTGTTTCATGCACCACTTCTCATGTAGGACTTTGTTCATTTCTAGAATCAATAGAATGTGACTTTATAAAGGCCTTAATGATTCACACGGACAACCAAATAGTTGGCAGAGCATTAGAGTGATGGTCCGGAGGTTGTGGGTTCAAACCCCACTGGGGGAAATTTTTGACGAATTTTGTTTTGTTCTGTCAGATAATCTGACAAGAATACATATCGTGAAAAACTCAATTATCCACCGAAACAAAGTTATAAGAATTGAATATTTTCTAAAGAAACACTCAATTTTTATTTTCCTGCCGAGATAACAAGTCTTTCATTCAATTTAAATACAATCCTTGGGGTGAATGATTATTGATAACTATTAACAATTCCTGCCTTTAGGAATAATTTTGTGACGATAAGAACAAAGTTGTGGGCTTTCTAAAAGGCACTTAATACTCAGATTTAAATGCGGATTCGAAATTGTTGCTGGGAGATGTGTTGGTCGTTGGTGGCAGTTGTTCTTTCAGCAGTTGCTCTCTGTAAAAACAACCAGTCACCAAATATCAATGTAAGATTTTAAGTTAATGGTCTGGTGATTGCTACTGTTATAAGGCGTTGAGAGAAATAAGTTAGAGAAGTCTTTTATAGCTTTGTAAACATAATGGTGTTATGTCACGGAAAAAGGTAGTTTATTCCTTCGCTTTTTGATTGCTCTTCTCAATCCAAAACACAAGGAAAGACGATCTAACCAAACATCTACCGCCAACAGATCTGCTCAATGGAGCATAACTAAATATGAATCTTAAAGCTCTCAGACTTACAAGCGATTGTCTGTGTAGCTCACCTTGTATAATTTCTAACTTTATATTGTTTCAGTCTTTTCGTAATCACGATATGCAGTAATGCAGTCCGAAAAAATTCTGGGTGAGCATCATTCATGAACCACTAGACCATCAAGACACTGAACTGTTATCAGACAAATACTAGACAGACGGATACTGTGACAAAAAAGTTACCAAAATTTACAAAGATTAGTTTTCCTGAAAAACCAAGCTAAAGGCTATGAATCAATTTCTGATTTGATTTTAACTGATACTGTTTCGGAAGTGCTGCCAATTAAAAATTATGTTTTGAATTTTTATTTCATCTGATCCCAGAACTAATTGATGCCAATAATGCCAGTATTTAAACCTAACTACGAAAAAAACCCTCGAATTTATCTCCTTTATCTTGTCCACAGAACAATTTCTTAGAAAATTTAAGGTTGTCACTGGGTTCATCACAAATATTTGTGACGAATCAACTTTACAAAAGACTGATCAACCTGATTTTGGCATCTCGGACAAGCAAAACTTGTTGATTGCAATCAAATTATCGCAGATCAGAATTGAAAAACATTTATTGATTCATTTATTGAAATTGGAAGTTTGGTGGAAGAAAATGCACTTTTTACGGAAATGATTCTTGTAATATAATAACTGATAATTATTAATTTGATACCGGAAGTATCAAAAACAAAAACATCTGGTGATAGACTTGAACGGAGTTTAAATTTTCTGAAAGCACAAAAAGAGAAGAATTGCTTGAACTTACTCTGAAGTTTTCTGTTGTATCAGGATATTAGTAATTTCTACTTTTCTATTCAGGTTAATGTTTGAAATAACGAATTATGGAAAAACTTGATTCAAAATTTTCAATTTCAGATTTCAAGAATTTCGAGTTCAAAAGTCATGTGACTACAAGCAGGAGTTTGTTGGAAGAATATTAAAACTCAATGTATCCAGCAAGCAAGTCAAGAGACAGTTTAATTGAAACATTGTTCTTACTGCAGGACAGACTGCTTTGTTACCCCTTGGGTCAAGGAAAATTGTCAATATTTACTGCAAATTGGGTAGTACTTTGAAAAACAGTATCTTTTAAAGAAAATTTATCAATAAAATTTCAACCTTACAGGTATTTGTAGTTAATGTGTTATAATTCATCCTTATCTTAGAATTTTCTTTAAAATGTAATTAAGATAAGTAAAAGGATTTTTGTGTGAAATAAAGTCCTCCTATGTTATTAAAAGAGGTGTACTACCCATAGCCTGTCAATGGGTGTACCCCATCCAGTCTGCTGGGTACCCCTATCCTGTCTAGGGAGTAACTCCTGTCCAGTCTGGGGGTACCCCAATGACAGAACACTTGAGAAAGGATCAGAGGCAGGATCTGAGACTGGGCCAGGGGTATCCCACAACGAACAGAGAAACATACTGAAAACATGACAACATTAGCTTCCCTTTATACTTTGTATGTGTCTGATAAAAATAGGTATAAAATTTAACTCATATTTTAGAGGCATCAGTAGATTTTGGTATCCAATAGTGTTGTTTATTATTTGCTTCACATTTTGAAGGCACCATTATTTTACTTAAAACCTGTATGCTTCATGTTCTCATAGAATGCACATTTATTCCATGCCAGCTTAATTTCTAACTGAAAGCGGCTAGATTCCCAATTATGTAGTACACGGAGTATCTGGCAGGGTATATGGAATGTAGTACCTGTATATAGCCTTGTGACAGATTGTTGAAATGTAGTATAAACTTAATCAGCTTGCTAATAGAACTCCATTAGTTTGTGACAGCTTTAATCAATGTGTTAAGTGTATTTACTCATTATTAACAACAGCTTTGAGTAGCAGTTGGGAGTTGTACCAATGAAATGCTGTGTGCAGATGGCACTCCCAAAAGCTCCTGAATAGCTGATTGGATTAGGCACTGCTGAGTTTGAATAATATGGTACAAATAGCTGAGTAAACCTTCAGCAGGGTCTTCTTTCTATTATTATTTGATATGCACTGATGCTGTAATCTTTGACTCCAAGTGAGTTTGTCCTTGTACCACTTTTGTAGAGACCAGAAATGGAATCCTTTCCTACTGGTTCATCAAGGCACATACTGGTGTGATTGCTTCCTAGCATTCACCAGACTAGTGGGGTGCAATGTCCCAATCAGTGGGGAAAGTAGAGGGACAGCAGGATTCCTTAGAGATGTCTTTTTACAGCCCATAATGGGACCTGGAAAGTCAGGGGTAGTGTCCAGCAGATTGAGCTAGGGCTATTGATCTATACACTGAACTAATCCAACCAGAGACTTCCTGAAATGACTGAGATGTCTAGTAGGACCAGTGGAATTGGCCATCAGGCCTTCCCTACTGGGGGAAGTCTCCCTACAACAAAGACACTATTTGCCAGAGTGTCAATGCTCAGTCAAGTAAGCATGACTCCCCAGCAGTCACCAGTACTTTCTTCCTGTGAAGACTCTGTCATGTGGAAAGTACCAGACATAGTGCCAAACAGGACAGTACACCACAGATTCCTCATATTAGTAAAACATAACAATCCTAAACATTTCCTGTGCAAGGACAGGGGCACTTGGGATGGCAAAACTACAGTGTACATTGTACAGACCAGTTGTACAGTATTTGAAAGAAATTGAATAAAGTTACTGTTTGGTTTGCTGTGAATCTTGGATTGGCTTGTTATTCCTGGTACAGCAGTAACCATTCTTTGCCTCAGGCTGGTATCAGACAATACATGCACAAGTACTACCAAAAATCCACTATAAACCCCACCAAATAGGGGCAGCCACAGTCATAACCCCACCCTCATTTAGAAAAGGGGAATAAATAATACTTGCTTACTTTAGTATTTATTAATCTAATTACAGGAAAGTATCATTACTATAAAATTCAGGTACTATTAAGGCAGGTCTTATTAAGCCAAGTCTTTTTAAGGCAGGTTTCATGTTGAAGGAGCCACCGTGCGTTATTTTTTTGCATAAAATATCAATCTGTCTACAAAGAAATAAACACCATAGTGAGAAGATTAGTTGCTCTGCTCGAGTAGGCGCGAGTAATAAGACAGCGGAAAGAAGATTTCTCTTATAGTAACATTGAAAACACATCTCCAAACAAATATACGACCTTTCATTCCCATGAAAATAAAAGTCAGATTTGGCCCTCCGATCTATTAAGGCAAATTCTTTTCTTTGTGGCTTATTTTGACTCATTTTAGTTCTGTAATTGGTTATCTTAGACTAATTAGCTTCAATTTGTCCGAATTAAGTTAATCAGTATTACACTAGCTTTGATCATTCAATGTTAGTTGTAGAATCCTTCATCATAAATGTTGTATCTTTACCTAGTTTATTTAATATTATATCCAGAGGGGGACAAAAATGTAATACTAATCAGTCTAATGTATCAAAAATATCGGAAAAGCAAAAACTCAATTTTGAGACTTTAGGAACAAATTCCTTCTGCTGCCATTTTTCTGCTACCGTTTGGTTTGATATTGCGGACATTTATTATAAGCTCCGGAAGTTCCTTCGCATTCTGGATTTTATTGCGTTTTATTGGTATGATTTTATTTTCTGAAAAATGAGAACATGAAATTGCAGTGAGAAATTGACTAAGTTTTTTTCATGCGTTATTATGCAGACATGATTCCAATATATCTTTCATTGCTTTTATTCTAGAGAGACATGACACAGAGCCACCTTACTGTGTTAAAATTCATTAAACCAGATGTAACTGGATACTTTTAACTTTTGTACAAAATTAAGTTTTCCGTGTAGGAGTTTTTCAGTCCTTATATACATTGTAACGTATAAAGGAGAATTTGCTTTCGAAATTCATAACTATGTACATCGTATCAAATACAAGTTTATTCTATGAAAATCGTGATTTAAAATGTGTAATCTTGTAGAATGAGAAAAACAACTGCGTGATTTCTCCTTATCCCTTCCATGGCAGTTTTAAATGTTAAAGGTTTTGTAATCACTAAAGTTTCTCAAAAACACACATTAAAAGAGAGATGACATTACTTAATACATGGATGTTACAGTGATTCAATGTCATTAGGTTCGTTAGAACATGGACACGGTGACACATTGCGTTCCACATTTGTGCTACCTGCAATTGTCCTGCATTCTTTTAGTTACACTCGGAATATATTAAAAATCATGAAACTGTGTATCTATTCAAATAAATTAGTAAAGAGTCTAATAAAAAGCACAAAAGCGTAACAGTAACATTTATCAAGACAAGATAACACACCAAAAGTCACGAAATTTGTCGTACAAGTAAACTATGAATTTAAACTGGTCCCTAGAGCGGAATGGTTGTAGCTACTGCAGCAGTTTGTTTTCTACGTGGTCAGAATAACCTTTACTCCCAAAACGACTAGATTTCACGTCGACTAGCTTCCTTAAAATAAAATTACTTTATACCGTGCTTGAAAACAGTACGACCCAGTGATGACTAGATACTCAACGAGTACACCTTCACTGCTATCTGCCCCAAAGTCTTGAGACACATTTACAGTTTGAACCCCACAGGTTACACTTACACATGATGCCATCATTCGTACAGCACTGCGTATTTACACTTGATGACCAAGGGTCGCATAGGTCGTCCCATTGTGCACATTTGTATGAATGTCCAGCTGGAGCCACATCGAAGATAGAGACTCTACAGATAACATTGAATGCATTTGGAAGAATTTGGACTGGTAATTTTAAAGAAGACAAAGCGTTTGACCTTGGTATTAAGTGTACACACAAGAAGCCAGTGACTGGTAGTGTTTTATTAACATGACCAACTGATATTGAACAAAATTTCTTAAAATACGTGACCATGTGTGGAAACATAACTGTAAGAAAAAAAGGGCCTACCAATGGTTGAGGACTGAATTGAAATTACACTTTTAGAAAAAGTAAGAGGGGGCGAAAGAAAGACGATACACTGTGCACGGTGATACTGGGTGGTGGGTGGACAGGCTGACAGGTGGCTCGACCGTGGCCCTCCAGAGACCAGCAGTATCAACAGCAGGTTGGCAGCCCCAAGAGGCGTTCAGCAGCGACAACCAGCAGCAGGAAGCCCCCTGCCCTCATGACCACCCGTCCTGCCCGACCCCAGTAAATATTACTTTCCATTACTGAACAGTTTAGATCTGCATCTACAATTACTATTCCACAAGTTACATTTGCATGTGTGTCCTTTACAACACGTAAGTCCTGGTTTGTTAGTTTCTGGCAGACACCAGTCATCCCATTTTCCACATAAAGCTTCTAGCCAGTTTGTCCTAAACAAAATAAATGAAATAAAATTAAACATTTAAGTAAATCATCACAATCCGAAGTTACATATTTGGAAAAAAAGAGACAACACATAGAAAGTTCTGTGAAAATAAAAGAAATGGTGGCACCACATTTTCGTGCTAACACTCTTCCTGTTCCCTGATAATAGGATCTTATTTACACTGGTATATTGATATAACTGGAATACTGATGGGAAAACGTTTCCTGTGTGAATACATTGACACATCCTGGGGCACAACGAAGATGCGATGTTGACCAGAAACTGATAATAAGGTATGAATATCTTTGGCACGTCTTTTCTTCCAAGGTGTTGGTTTAAAGAAGCACAGACCCCAGTGAATCACGGGAAACTTTCATTCTGTCACGATATTCAGCATCTATTGTGACATTTAAGATAAAGGAAATGTATGCTTTCAGCTGTGGTACCCGATCAATGCCATTCCTTAGAAAACGTTTATGGCCCTAGTAGGTGTCACATGCCGCTGAGACTTCAACAATTTCAAAAAGTTATTTAAACTTTAAGAAATGAAAGACCTCAAGCATACCTTGAATTCTGTGCTTGACCATTTGGAGCTGGCCTACTATCATATGCATTTCATATTATATCATATTCTGTTACCAATAACAGCGCAATACAAACAGCAAACCACATATTACTCTTATAGCATATGATATCAATATGGTTCCACAAGTCAAATATTTTCAGGGGAAAATAGGAAACAATGACAGGTGTGGTACATTAGAGCAGAGAAATAATATGTGACAAACGAAAAATGAGGACGAAATCATGAAATGTTGAAACACAGTCAAGTGATATGTCAATTTGTCTTCTTGTCACTGCATATTGTTTTTCAATTTCTAAACTTGAAAACAATCGTGGATTCCGCAGTTCACTAACATCTCGACTCGATGCAGGCCAGCTCTTGTTTTTAGGTCTAACACTTGCTTTCGTTTGGACTATGTGACTTGCATCACGATAAATGCACGTAATTTTCCACTGATGGAAATTACTTGTTTTCCTATGATGGTACATTTTGGAATATGGCAATTCTGGAGAACTGTTATGAATATTCGGGAAATCTATATATACTAAAAGTACAAGGTCTGAAATTTGTGTGTTTCTCTGTCTGTCTGTCTGTCTGTGTGTGTGTGTGTGTGTGTGTGTGTCCCAAATAAAATTACATAATTCCCTTAAAGAAACAATGCCAGTTGCAAAAAACTGAGATTATTTGCAGTTTCAAAATTAAAATGCTAAGAATAAGCAAATTAATGATTGTTTAAACAAGTCTTAATGCTCAGAACAATC
>JBCAUG010261671.1:0-18234 GCA_038406175.1 Haplosyllis leylae
CTTCATCTCGCATCTAACTTTTTATCTCCACATTTCATTATCTCTCTTACTCTTTAAGTCTTTACATCTTAATCAATATTTCTCTATCATCTACCTACCTAAAGTAAAGTTACAGGTAAATTAAAACACATAATCAGATAGGGCGCGACACAATTCTGATAAGAATTCTTGTTTACCATCCCACAGAAAATTATTTCTGAACCCAGTTTTCAGTATAAAATCATATTGACATATTCTTTCATCGAACCGAATAGCATATTAACTGTAATTATTCTTTCTATTCAAGTCATGTAACGAACAGGAATAAAAACACATTAATTTCAAAATAAATAACATCTTGTACATTTCGTAGTCTGGCTATTCAGAAGAAGAAATTGAAGACTTACAAAGGCAAATGCAGGAGCTAAAAGTAGCCATGAGACGGGTACATTTGAAATATCTTTCAACAGTAACATTGAAAATTAGCTGCAATTTTTTTTTAAATGCCTCCAGTGGATGTCTTAGCTCATTTGACATTAAAATTTTCTTTTGACAGGAAAGCCTTATTCTCAACGTTTCCACAAAATTTGAAGGTTTTATGTCAAAAGTGACTTGGAGAAGCAAAATATTGTTTTCACCAAGGCTTAACTGGAATACTAAACTAGGTTAATGTGTGGATTCCTTGTGGACTATTTATAGTGTATGTGTTTATTATTTTAACTAGTCATCGGAACTTGGTGAAAAGGAAAAGGGACGTTTAGAAGGTGATTTAACGAGTACGAAACACGAACTGCTGAAAATAAAAGATATGCTGGATATGGCCGAGAAGGTAACCTACTTCTTATGCTACGGTGTTTTTTTTTGCTGCCCAAATCCGAAGGTTACGGGAAGGTAGTGTTTCCAGTCATATGGTTTCCAGTCAGTTGTAAGCGGTCCATGCACTCTCTATTAAATTCGGGCATTTTTCATTATGTTCAACTGGCTCGATATTAATTTTTTCTTCTTTTTTTTGTTGCAAATGTTAGGAACTTGAGAAAAAGGTTAGCCAAACTGCTCCGTATAAAAACCTAAAATCCATGATGCAGAAGAAAAATGATCAACTCAAAGATCTTCGCAGAAGACTTGCAAAGTGAGTATTCATCAGCAACGGAATGCTTCACACTTTCACATTGTCGAGTACAAAGATTTACCGACGCGGTTCGAATAAAATGAAAATAATACATAACAAGTGAATATTTCCTGATTTTTACTCAGGGTTCAAATGATTTATATTATATTTACAGGTACGAGGATCCGGATGACTGATGATCACTAATGCGCACCGACTTTTTACCGTCCATTTATCACTATTGCCATGATAACTTGCTATCACAAGGTCACTTTTACTCTGGAAAGATAACTTGTCACAAAAGCTATCGTCAACCGTTGTTACTCAAAACTCATGTTAAATGCTACTTATCCTCATCAGCAAGTGCACCTTATATGCAGTCTTCTTTTGTTTTAACTTGATGTTAGTGAATAAAGTTTAGTATGTAGTACACAATAAGGCATGGTACAGTGTTTATTAAGCGTACAGAATAGTCCCAGAAAAATCGATGGACATTTATATGTGTATCGTGAATTTGTGTTGGTAATCTGTTGTTGTTATTGTTGACACTTTGTGATGACAAAGCCGTAATCACACTGTATTTATCCTTCAAGAAGTGTATTTTCATATTTCTTGTCTAGAGAAGTGGCACAGTCCGTTTGTGTATGTCCCGGTGAATTCTGTGATAGATACCTGGTTATATTGAGAATTTAAAGACGTTTAAGCTTACGCAAATACATTGGTTATAAAATGATATCACGCATAAAATGGTTTTTTTGTGGACACTTTTTTTATTTCATTTTCATGGTTTATTTGTCTTTTCACAAAAACGCAAAGTAGCTTCCATCTGCAACATTTTAATCGCTGAACATCAGAATAATTAAAATGATTTTTCCGCCTCCATTTTTTAAAAGTTTCATTGAAGAATCTGTTTGGTATTCTGGTCATATTGTATGCTAATTGAATTAAACCATTGTAGAACTACTAGAAGATGTGGCAATGTATTTTATGGTAATTACAGTGGAAGTGTTTCGTCTCCTACTGAGATGGATCAATTGATAAAACGACAAAATGGGGGGAATCTGTACAACGCTGGTTATATAGTAGTTACATTTATGTCATTACTTTTTTCATATTAATGTATTTAAACTGAACATTTACAAATCAGCATTTCCTATTGTTGCAGATTTTTTATTAAAATTTATTCATTTCCGTTTGGGAAAAAGTCTACGACCCTTTATGATTTTGTTCACATTGAGCGAAATTTAGACTCTAGCATGAATAAAATAATTCAAGGCATTTCATTTTTGAATAAAGTCCTGCGTGACCGCAAGAGGCGTACGGCCCGTGGCGTAATGCATGCAAAGCCTCGCCCCTGCTGGTTTCTGGTCCTTTCCGGGGGATACCCCCCACCCCAGCCAGGCCTATAGCCGAGGGAGAGTGCCCTTGGACAGGTCATAGGGGGTACCCCCCCCGGCGGCAAAGAATAGCCCATCAGTGCCTCACTAGATAGAGCTCTTCTAAGGAGATAAGAAAACACAACGTACAAATGTCATGCGACATACAAAATGGAGAGGGAGTTTTTGTTTTGATTTTGTGCAACGCATCTATTTTTTTTTACATTTAACTGTTTTCAGCTTTTCGATATTCATAGAAACAGGTAAGAAGAATCTTCATGAATTTCAAATAACAAATATCAAATAAAATGTTTAGTATGTTGCAAACTTGGGATATTGTAAAAATAAAAGTGTTGACCTAAAAACCAAAAACTCTGGATCTAGATTTAGATCTATTGTCACTGAGAATATTCTTTGCCGTATAATATAAAATCATATACTGAGTTTCAGTATGTCATACGTCGTTTCCTTTGTCTGTGCCTCAAATTAAATGTACTTGTCGGATCCAGTCGCATCAACAACAAAAACCTAGCGGCAAGTGATATGCCTGCAGGTCTCCTTGGATAATAAACTGTATACAGCCATCTAACTCTCATCTAACGCTGATGCAAAAGTGGAATCCAAAATAAGAAGTCTACTTTTTCACTTCCCGGGGGTGGTCGGAGGGAGGTAGTGTCTATCTGAAATCTGATGGAAAAGTGAAGTCCAAAATGAAAATACAAAGTTTTCACTTCGGAGTGGGGGGATAAAGCGTCTAACTCAAATCAGACGCAAAAGTAGAGTCCAAGCTGGAAATGCGAAGCTTCATCTTGGGCGGTTGGTGGTGGGGGGGGGGGGCGCTGTGGGGGTTGGGGAAAGTACAACTTGGCACTAACCTTTTGTACACAGCCAGCGTGCAGGGCTTCACCCTAGTCTTCCGAGGACACTAACAAATGCAAACCCGCGTTTTAGATTTAAAGGCTCGATGTTATATTGTTCCATTTTTATTACAAAGATAATATTATATCACAACACAAGAAGGGTCTGAACTTGATTCAGCAATTTGTTCATTTAATTTGTGATGAAAGTTTTATCCACTTATTTCACTGATACAACAACCCTGATGCGCACAAATATATTTTACTTTTTTGCTAAAAACGTAAGACCGATGTAAGGCAAATTGTTTATTTTTTCCCCTGGAAATGGGACGTACTGGATGTACAATTATGATTGTATTTGGTAAGGGTGGTCCACGGTGATCTTTACACAACAAGCATTGTTTCATGGTTGTCATAGACTGTAGTTTTGTGCAAGTAAATAATGATTGTCTATGTAGCCCTGGGATCGGGTTTTCTTTTGAAGGCTGTCATTGTCTGAAGCTGGGATGTAGATTTTGCATTTGGGTGTGATCCCTGGGGAATGCGCTTGCTGTGTGGCCACTGTTTCCTATTTAGTTTGTGATCGCCGAATGGTAGCGAGGAAAATAAGTTTTGAAGCAAAGCCAGCAAGTAAAATAAACAACAGAAATTTCTTACTACCTAAGATGAAAGGAAATATTTCCTTGTTATTATAAGTCTGATTCCATGAATTCCACATTTACAGACATGAGACTTTCGGTGGAACATTCGTGAGTGAAAAAGTGGAATATGGCGTCGTCATTGACCATGGATAATCCACTAAATCCGGGAGGATTAACCCAGTTGTCACCCTCGCCCCAGGCACAAGTCAACAAAAACACGTGTGACCTTCAAGGTATGAAATTCAATGAAGAATTTAGTTTTGATATTTTGTGAATGAGTGTTCCCGTTTCATCATAATTGAGGGTTCATTGGTAGTATTTAAACAATTTTGACCCCTAAATTTGCGAGTTAATCAGCATCTTATATAAATTCCACTTATTTTCTCTTACAGAATGTATCTCCGAGATGAAACAAGATTTTGAAGATCATCACATACCCTTTACCGACGATTCACAAACACTTCAACGATTTTGTGCGAAATTGGAGTTCCTTCTGCAGTTTGGAATGAAACGTGAGTATCATGTCTTGAAACTAATCTTGTGACTCTGAGATAATAGTCCGCGGTGTATATACAGAATAGACTTTTTCTCAATTACCGGAATATTAAATCGAGATTGAATATCAAGCAACTATTATTTGTGATCATAGAAAAAAAGGGGGGCAATTAAAACAGAAATGGAACGATTATTTGTCCAAAATGAAAGGAAAATGGCAGCGCAATGACCTCCCAAATTTGTGAAATTTCAAGAAACATTACAGACCAGTAGGATTTTCCCTGGAAAAAAGTACAGATAATTTTGAAAAATGAAAAGACTGTCCAGTAGTTTTAGCATTGCTGTTCTAATGGCTGCTCTGCTATGGCAATTAAAAGACCCTCAAAATGAGATTTTAAACAGGCTCTAATACATTTCCTATGCATGTTTTTACCGTTTGAAAATTGAGAGAATTTTAAAAAGCATGAGATTTTGAATTATTTCAAGAAAAAGGCCAAGAAAAAGGCCTTTTAAAATGGAAGGAAGAGTTTTGATGTTAAAAATATTTAATGATCACACCAATTTGATTCGAATTTCAATACCATCCGGTTCTTTGAGGCAATACCAGGGTGGCCACGGCACAGAGAAAACAGGGAATTTGGATCTCCATTTTTCCAGACAGGGAAAACACAGGGGATTTGCCAAAAAATATTAAAAATATGATTTTACACAGGGAATTTAACTCCAACACAGGGAAAATTTAGAAAATTTAAAATTAAAAGATACTTCAGGGTTGTGGTGGGAATGTAGCTACAATATTTTGACTTTTTGAAGCAAGTGTTGAGTTGGGGGGGGGTGTCAAACTAAGAATGGAATAACATTGTTGCAATAGACTCCATTGCATTTGTCATTGTAGTTTTGAGAATAATATTAGACTTAATGTCTATGGACAGTGTAGTGGAACAGATGTTGTGTTTTGAAGCCAAAGACACACAGGGAAAAAGTTGAAAACACAGGGAATTTTGACTTGATCGGAGTGTGGCCACCCTGAGTACCATTCCAATTTCAAATGGTGATACTGTTCAAAACTCACATCAATTTGATTCTCATTTCAAATGGTAAGACTACTAAGAAACAGTACAAAAAAAAACCTTTGAAATGATTAGAAGTTTTGCCGTTTGAAAGAACTGCTTTCAATGAGCCCACGGCTTACTTGTTGTGACACTACACTTCACACTACACTTTTGGACATTTTATGCCTTGGATTAGGCCTAAAGATCGGCCGTTATCTTGTTTCTTTGCCACTTGAACTGAATATATATTATTGTCAATATTGGGGTGTAATTGTTATTTGCGTATTTAATTTTGCGTATTTAATTGAACATTTCATGTATTTTGAGTAACGTTTCAGACACATAACTATAATTTTCGTATAGTAGCAAAGTAAGGGCTCAACAAAGTTGAGAGAATAGCTACCTCGTGTCCTCCAAAACTTATGCGTGTACGTCAGAAGTATCAGATAGTAGTGTTACTTAACTGGTACTATAAGTGATTTTGTAATGGAAATGAATACACTTGAATATTGAGTGGAAGAAAAATTAAACGAACAAAACAACGAGATGAAACTTTTTCACGTGACTGAAATTTCTGTGAGAATTGTTTATCAGCGATTCAGAACGCAAAATTGAAAACAAGGGCTTCATAATACAGAATCGAGACCAGACTAATCTGGTCAGATTAATCTGCTCCTTGAAGGTTTTTACTTACAAAGCCCCCAAAAGGACCTCTCACCAAATCTATGTGGTGGAAATAGCTTGGCAGTTGCCATAGCAATAAGCCGCATGGTACCCTGTGATCTAAAAATAGCCCAAGTAGGTCAGAACCCTGCAGCTGCAACTTTGCTGTATAGTATAAAGAGGTTGTAGGGTAAAGCGTGTATATGCAAAATATCAATTAAATTTTGATTCTGGGGGATATTTCTGTCATTTTTGGGTATATTGCAGATTGCAACAGATTAATATTGGTGCTACCTAAGTCAAGATTTACGGTAGTTTAGTTTGGAAAGTTTGGGCGTGCTAATTGATGAATTGAGATCGAAAATTCGGTGATGCTAGTATAGCGTAATTTACCCAACTTTGTCTATTTGTGCGCATTGGTGTGATTATTGCACAAAAATGGCCATAAATACAAACGTTGGTGGTGAAATATTGTGTATTGGCTGCCTTTTATCACTTAAATTGATTATTTGTTTGTGATCGGTAATATTGAGAGCTAGGGAAGCGTCACAAAGTGTAATTTGCACTAGGATTTATATATGTTGTAATTTTTAAGCAATTATTGCCATGATATGTGGAAAGTAATTTACGATGAAAATTGCCGGACTAGTGTGCATCATTATACTATTTTCACATGTTCATCATATGTTTGCTTATTCCTAAATTAGTCTGTTTTTAATGTAATTTCATGAAGAAATAGATTTTTCAGCAATATGTAAAGAAATGACCTTCGTATAACTTTACAAATAACTTTACTTGTAGCTAAAACGACTTTACTTGGAGGTAAAAAGGATTATTGGAACTATTTCTGTGATTGTCTCTCTGCAAACAAAGGATCAAGTGACGGAATCAAGTTCGTCAAGTCTCTTTCAGATGTAAGTGCTGAACATTTAGTTTGTCAAAAGTTTATTTTCTTGTGTAAAACATATATATCCAAAATCAAATTTAAATGAAAAGTATAACATAAACAATCAAGTTAATAAAGGGAACATCAGACCTAAAGACTTGAAAATCTATGCGGCAAACCAGGAATCAGTGTAGTTACCCAAAACATGATCAGTCAATTAAACGTCCAGAAAACGTGTTAAAACGTGAAACATTTGATTTTGGTGTTTTATTGCAGTTGAAAACGTCACTTGGCCGCGGCAGAGCTTTCATACGGTTTTGTTTAATGCACCAGCGCCTTGCTGATACAATACAACAGTGTGTATTCAACTCAAAAGTAACGACTGATTGGTATCAACAGAAATCAGTCTGGTTACAACAGTCTCTTACCTCAACTATCATAACAAGCTTATATGACCTAAATGACCTCCAATTTGACCTCTCACCTCGTGGATACGACCTCGACACTGCGTGGCCTACATTTGCAAGGTACTAGTCACATATATTTGTGTCGTAGTTTTAGATTAATTGTAATTTTAATTTATTATTGATAACTCATACATCGCTATTGCGAAGATAACAAATTCAGTCTTCATGGGATTTTTTGTGTGTTGAATAAGGCGTGCCTTTTTCTTTGAGAAAAAGTTTCAGTTGAAAGATTTTGTAATGAAGCGTAGAAAGTTATGTGTAATTTTCGTAGAATTTTACTGGTGGAAATATTTTAATTTACCATACGGACTTATTTCAGAAAAAGTTTCGGTGCATCTACAGCATTAAGTAGCTGGGCCCCACCAACTCGCTCGTCTAGTATCAATAGCCTGTCAAGCATTCCTAACACTTCACTAGTAAGTCATTCATCTTTTGATGAACCCACGGAGTAGTAAGCAATTACATAATATAATATCCTCTAAAGGTGTACAATTGTGATATTCTGTAATTTAGAACCACTTGGAGAATGTTAACGCATTTAAAAAACAACAGTGATCATTAAGGAGTGTTCATGCGTAATAAACTGAATTCATGCCCGAAATTTTTTTGCGTTGGAAAATAGAAGGACCCATTTAGCCTCGAATGCTGCTGGAAATTCTAATAAACAATACAATTTCGGGCTAAAATATTGGACCGAATTTCGTCAAGTGTGAACACTACTTTAAGGTTGCAATAACGTCGTCACTTTTCAATGTAATCCAGGATTTAATTTAAATCTTAATTTCAGGAATACAGTAGTACCGTTCCTTCACCATCGTTTAATTCTTCAACGATCAGTGAGGCAGAAGTTGAACAGGTAAAAGAAAAGTTGAACCAATCAGAAAACGAAAAAATCAGGCTACAGACGCAGCTAGAGATAGGTGACATCCAGAAAAACACAATGGAGCAGGAAATTGCAGAATTAAAAACCAAAGTGGAGCAATTACAGAAAGAGAAGAGTGATCATCAAGTAGAGTGAGTGATTAAAGTTTATTTGACGTATAATTGATGATTAATCACATTTTACATCAATATCTTTTTTCCGCGCAGTGGAAGGGTGGCATCGGAAGAAAGTTGTCAAATTTGATTGGTCGAGTGCGCCAATGGCCTAAGCAGGAGAAACGTCGATTTACTAGTAATGGGGATATTCCGCAAATAGAGCTTTTTTCACAAATATTTCGCGATTGGGAATTAATTTAAATGAACTTAATTCAAAATAAAAGCGGAGTAGTAAAATAAAAGAACTATTCAGCTATTCATTCATAAATCAGTTACATTTTGGTAAGATTTACGCATATTCACAGACTTCTGTTCAAAAAGTTTCGTGCAATGGGTTGTATGTAATATGGTTTCAAGACACTATTGAGTAATTTTTTATTTCATTTGTAGATGTGATAAACTTAAGAATGAACTGAAAATAAAAGAGGAAGAATGGACAGAAAAACAAGAGTTCTACAATGAGAAAATTGACGAAGCCACAAAAGCAGTAAGTAGCATGAAGGACAAGTTGGACCGTCAGAATGCGCTAGTGAGCACAACTGCTAACGCGGTTGCAAATTTTGACGTTCTGGAGGCCAAGGGACAGCTAACTGTAATGCAAAGGAAGAACACGGCACTGCAAATAGAGTTGAAAGCAGTGGAGATGGAACTAAAGAGCAAGACTATGATTGAAGAACAAAAATCTAAATTAATAGGATTGTTAGACAAAAAACTGGCACAGGTAAACAAGAGGAATAAGGATCTGTCAGAGAAGATTGACAAAATAAAGAGCGAAGGAAATAAGTCAGCTGATGAAGCAGGGGAAACGAAGAGTACAGAAGGTCAAGAAAAAGTTAATGAACTACAGGCAAAAATCCAAGAATTAACTGAGAGATTAGAATATAGTGATACTGTGAATGCACAGCTGAAACACTCAAATACTGAACTTCGAAAGATGTTGGCCGACCTTGAAGATAAGGGCGTCAAATTAATGGATCTGGCAAAAGAGAAAATTAAAAAATACAGTGACGAAAACAAGCAACTTAAATCCGATACCGAAGGACTCAGCAAGCGAGTTTCAGAAGGTGATGATCAAGTGAAAGAAGTCAAGAATCTTCTGAAGGCTGCAGAAAAAGAGAAAGATGACATTGTTCAGCAAAAGAAAGTCTTAGAAATACAGTTGGATACACTGGCAGAGTCAATCGTTAACAAAGAAGAGACAAATATCGAAATTATGAATGAAGTTTTAAAGATACGAGAAACAATGGCTCAGAGTGAAGAAGAGAGATTCAAACAAGAATACAAAGACAAAGTCGACAACCTTGAGAAAGAAAACAAAGAACTGGTGGAAAACCTAGAAAAGAGCAAAGAAGATTTTGATAAGGTTTCTGCGGAGAAATCTATCCTCGATGAGCAAATGAAGAATCTCAAAGCCGTACTCAATCCTGTAATAGTGTCGACATCGAACGCTGTGGACAGTACCGACGGTACAAAGGAGGTAACTAAGTCCACTTAGATTCCCATTGTCACTTTCTTCACAATCCTAGAGCTTTGTACATAGGCTAGCAATTTTTATAAACTATATTTAGTGTAATAATCTTGATGTATGGTGGTAGGTCTTTTGATTTTTAATTGTTGTGGTTTGTACAAAGTTTTCTAAATATTTGGTGGGGTGTAAGTCTTTATGTGTCTGAAGGTGGTTGTGTCTAGTTGGTTTTTTAAACATTCGGTTTTGTTCCTGTCTGTGGTTTCAAGTGTAAGCACATTCATATTGCAAAGGTAACAAGGTTAATTCTTCATGGTACTGTTCTTCACAAGTGGCTTTGGTTTGAAAATCTTTTGTTTATCGTGCTCCTAAGCTTTCAGATCCTAAAAAATCATAATTTTATGGACAATTTAATTTGAAAATGAATCATTCAAAGGTGATCATAAATAAGTTCCCACTTTTTACAACTGTTTGAAAGCTATTAAGTAAGCTAAAACGCTTTGACCACACACAAGTTTTTTTTCTTTTTGAAGTAAAGTAAAAAGGTTTCTGGAAATTTAAGTTCTAAGATTCTGTAAGTTAAAGATTCATTTTTCAAATTTGAATTATGGTTACAATTTATGTTGGTAAAATACTTCTTTCATTTAATTTGTTCTGAATTGGAAGCATCTTCTCGAAAAGCACTATAGTGAGTAGATGGTCTTGGAATGATAAAATGATGTTTCAAAATTTTGAAAGATAAAGCTAAAACTTGCGATATTCGGTTTAACATTTTATTGGTTTAAATTCATTACAGATTGATAATTGTGCATATTTGTTGGTTTTCTAAGGATGTTGATGGTCATGTGATCCAAGCCATGGTCATTGAGATGTTGAAAGAACGTCAGCAATTTCAAACTGAGCTACGAACTTCTGAGGCAAGAAATTCTGAGTTTCGTTGTCAAATTGAGACCAACCAATACATGATGAATGACCAGTCTGAAGAATTAATGAGCGCCCAATTGCAGTTGGCCGAACTTAAAACTTTAATTAGTCAGTCTGAAATCCAAAATGCAGATACAGATAACAAAGTTGAAGATATGCGGAAGACTCTGGAGGACAGGGAAAGGGAAAATAAGGAAATAAACGAAAAAATGAAGAGAAAAGAGAAACAGCTAGTTGAGTTAGAAGATAAAAATACAGATATTGAAACAATGTTGACCGACAAAGATGATCAGATTAAAGATTTAAAGGGAAGATTAGAATCAATAAATGATGATTTTAGCCAAGCTTTGGAAAGTAGTGAGGCTCTTCTCAACGAGAAGGAAGAAATTGAAAAAGAAAATCAGGATTTATTAGGAAGATTGAAGGAAATAGAAAAAAAGAGTAATTTTGTAGAAAGTAATCTGAAAGTTGTGGACGAAGAAAAGAAAAAACTCGAACTAGAAGGGAAATTTCTTAACCAGAAGGTAGATAATTTAGAAAAAGATAAGGACAAATTAAACATTCAGCTTAAGGAACTGAAGGACAGTTTTGGCCAGTCTGTTGAAGAAAAATTAGTTTCCCTTCGGGAGAAACTGCAGGATGAGAGAAATGAAAGAGAAATGACTGAAAAGGATCTGGCGGATACCAGGAAACAATTCAGTGACTCTGAAGCTCTTCTGAAGGACATTTTGGAGAAAAAAGATGAGGAAGAGAAAAAGCAACAAGAAAAATTAAACGAATCAAATAAAAAGATTGAAGAGTTGGAAAAAATTGTAGGTGAAAGAAATGATGAAGTAGAAAGGAATAAAACGGAAATGTTTGAGTTGTCCAGTAAAGTACTAACATTAACAAACTCAGAGGAAAATTTGAAGAGTGAGTACAGCACTTTATCGGATAAATTTGCAGAAGGATGTTCGAGGTTGAGAGAAGTACTCAGTAAACTGAAAATCGGTGAAGAAACTGTAAAGAACCTTCAAGGGGAACTTGAAGGCCTTAGAAGCGAGAAACAGAGTGCAGAAGTCCAAATACAAAATTTTACAATTGATCTTGAAAAGTTACAAGATAAGGTAAAAGACAAGGAAAGAATAGCAAACGAATTGAGGGAGAAACTGACAGCGCGAGATGAAGTTATTGAAAGAATAAACAACGATCTTGTAGAGAAAGGAAAGAACGTAAAAATAATGGAAAGTGAACTGAAAGAAGTGAAGGAAAGAAATAATGAACTACAGCAGAATTTGTCATTGGCTGAAAGAGAGAAGTCGTTAGTCTCTGAAAATCTCAATAAATCACACCATGAAATGGAAACCAGCCGTGAAGCCAGGGAAAAAGAAGTTATTGAGTTAAAGGGAAAACTTGAGACAATAACAAACTTGAAAAAGGATGTGGAAACAGAGTTGCTTCAATGCAATAAAGTACGAGATGACTTGGAAATGGAATTGGAAGAGGTGAGGCACGAATTGGAGGCATTAAGAACAGCAACGGAAAATATGAAATCCCAATTGTTTGAAAAAGAACAAGAGGTAGAGAAAAGTAGGTCAGAGGTAGAGGTCGTAACGTCAGAGGTCATGAGGTCTAAAAAGGATGCAGAGGTCACAAAATCAAGCTTGGAACAGGAATTGTCAGCATTGCGTTTTCAGCTCAGTTCAGAGCAAATGCAATATCAGGATATGATGAAGGTAGGACTGTTGACTCTAGTTTCGAGTGACTTTCTTTTTAAGTTTTTTTGTGTTTATTAATTTCAGGTAATTAAATTCTGTGAAAAAATTCCCTGTTGCGTTTAAATAATGAATGAAAGGGGGATAATTATTTTCATAATCTACAATGTAAAATATCTGACCTTCCTAGCTCTATTTATCAGGGCTATAAAAGTCAGCAAAGTGGTGTTACAGAAATGTCACAGAAACTCGAGCACCAGGTTTCAGTTATTGAGAGCCTGGAGCTGGAGCTGAATCAGCTGAAGGAAGAACGGCAGATAGAACGACAACGTCAGCAAGAAGAGGTAGGTAACTCTGATCCTTCTTATTGTTACAGCTTTAATAGCAGGTACTGTTTAGTTTGGGGCATGTAGGAGTAGGTACGTATAATATCTATCTGATGCTAAGTTGTGTGGATATCATTTAAACAACTAACCTTTTCTCTTATCTTACTGAGCCTTCTCATTCTACCAATTGAGTTTGCTACTACTAGTTGGATTTCATTTAGGTTTTACTAAGAGTGATACCTTATCATTTTATGATTTTAATATTCATCTCATTAAGTCTAATTAATGTTGTTTCCTTTGCGTGTTTCTTGTTGTACTTATTTGTGCTTAGGCATGTAAATGCTGGGGAAGACTTAAATAAACACACTTAGGATGAGGGAAAGTTTGAGAAAAAAACAGTGGTGGTGGTGCCGTACTGATAGAAAATTGCTTTGGTGTCTCTGGCACGTTGTATTTTGTTTCTTTTCTCCTGCGTGTAAATTTTAGGATTCAAAACCATGGGCATGGTTTAGTAAAGAAGTGCTTTGGAAAAGGGTAAGAATAGTAGATAAGAAATGTTATAGTACTGATCATTAGGAGTAAGAAAATCTTATGAATGTTGAGAAATGGGTGTGTGATATATACCGTAAATGTCGCAAATGAAGCGCACTCCCTTTTTACCGCGCACCCCCTTTTTCTAGCACAACTACGGAAATTTTTCAGCAGATTTGTGAGACTCGGAAAGAGAATCTATACCATACTACTAATAAAAAGTATCATTTACTTCCTCATCTATACTCCTCTCTGCTCACTATTCATCCAGCTCATCATTCTCAACCAGAGAATCTGTACTGTGCTACTTATAAAAAGTATTACTTACTTCCTCGTCTGTTGTGGAAAGTTACTTACTTCCTCGTCTGTTGTGGAAATGGGTTTTTTGATGTTCTCAAATAACGCGCAGTGCAAAAAGTTGGTCATATGCGCATGTGCGTTATTTGCGACATTTACGGTACATGTATTTGTGGATTTTTTAAAAGTAAAATCCTCGCAACCTCTAACTTGATGCTTTCCAAGGTGTGTATTTGTTATCGCTGCTCATTCAGACTGACTGAGACCGACACCAATTCCGAATGGCTAAAATGAAGTTGAGTGCAAGTTTTAATTCACACCACACCTATCAATGGAGTCAATGTCGGCCTGTGTTTGTAAGCCATTGTTCCTGATAATTTGTGATATATTTGATGCCACAATATATGAGTTTGTGCTAAATTTTTAGTTGGAAGAATACAAGTTAACTTATGCGGAGAAAAACGAGGAATGTGCTATGCTAAACACGCAGCTGAAGAAGGTACACAGTTTTATTTAAAATATGATGCTTTGGCGATGCATAGTTTTGAGATAATTAAGTAACCGGTCAGAAAATCATTGTGCTTCTGTGATCTTTGTGCTTGCCCAGTATTGGTAAACATCATCGCATGACAATGTACTTTCTTACTTCACATCTTACAGACGATTACCATGTTGGATGAGGAGAGAAACCTAGTTGTGAAGTTCAGGGTATGATGATTACCTAAATGTAACTTGAAATTGTTAGCCAGCAGTGAACAACTTGTATCCTTTACTGTCATTTCGCTATGATACACTTTTAGAACGAGGCAAAGGAATTGTCCAAAAGCAAAGACGAACAAGTACAAAAGTTAGAGTCAGAGCTGGCACTGACACAACATGACAATCAGGAAATGATGAAGCATCTGGTTAAACTTTGCAAGTATGTCCAACTATTTATCAACATAATTTTTTTTTGCGACAAATTTGTAGCACATTGATAGGTATGAGCCTCGATTCGTGTTTGAACGGCTAACATATTTTAAAAATCGGAATGGCATGTTAAGGATTTGCCATTTTATTTGCGATTTGCGTCCAGGGACAAGGATCAGCTGTGGCAGAAAACAGATAAGCTGCAATACATACAGAAGTTAATGGCGTCTGGGAAATGGTTGGATGATTCCGATGTCAAGAAGTGCATGTCTTGTAACGCAGAATTCTCCTGGATGCTTAGAAAAGTGAGTAACTTTCGATTTTCTATGTTATCTTCGACGCGTTGTTTCGAACATAATGAAAATGACAACTTATGATTTTTGCCCAATTATGTGCTTCGACTCATAGTTAGTTCAACTACAATGTTACAAGATACATACAAGGCTGAAAAAATGTTTGTAGCATCACTGCCGGACATGCGGTCGAATTTTCTGCTATAACTGCTGCAGCAATTGGATCATGACTCCACATAGCAGGTACAAGACTTAAAAATCAAAATTCAAAATAAAGAAATTTATCTCTTGCGGTTATTTACAATACAGCAAAAAATTCTTCTATACTTTTCAATTTCTTTTTTTATTTAATACACTTCAGTAAAAAGGCTCGAGTGTGTGATGACTGCATGATGGCTCAGAGCTTAACGGAAGAAGATAAAGCTGAAAATGACCATGATAGCGAAGAAGGGGAGAATCGAAGTTTAAATGAAGGGAAAACAGGAAAGACCACAGATGAAGGAGATTCGGAAGAAGCTGCTATCCTTGAAACAGATACAGGTAAATAGTAATCAGATATTTGAAGATATCACAAAGTTTGATGAATCCCAGTATGAATTTACCAGTCCTGTCTGCGGGATTAAACTAAAAGCTTTGTTCTTTTGTTGCTGTGTTTCATACGTGTCATTCATTATATTTTACTCTGTACCGATTCTCAAGCAGAAACAACACTCTTTTATAGGGCAATAATAACTATTACTGTTTTTAGATACTAAAGTAAAAAATCTTCCCCACGAAGCAAAACCTCACATCCCAGGCATAACTGACATTCCAACACCCCCTCCGTCCAGATCTAACAGAACACAGGCCAGTGCTGCTAGCGCTATTCCAACCAACCCGTATGAATACAATGTCACGGATGAAGAAAAAGAGCATAAGATGTTCTACGTTGGGTCCATAGAGTGAGTTTATCTGTGACTGTTTATCAGCTGATCCATTGCACAATCCGTCTGCACAATGTCAATTCTCTCATTGCTACGATAAAATGCACCGATAATCCAATTTCACCGTTTAGTAATGCATTGTGAGATTATTTAGTAAAGTAGTTCAAACCAGCAGAGATGCAGTGGAACTAGTAGTTACTGATTTTCAATAACTTTGGATGTAAGTCGTGACAGTTAAGTAGCACAAGTCAAAACTGATTACAGAAGTACTGACGTGCAACTGTCCGGAGACGAAGGTCCAATGGAAGATGTACCCCTTGATGAGGAGAAGAAAAGTGGAGGTGCAGAGGAGGAAACTTTTGATCTTATCACAGATGAAGAAGTTGTACAATCAATGCACGTGTCGATGATTGAACCATCTTTGCACGATCCCAAGTATGAACACCTACATTTAACCAAGGTTTTAATGAAGCACAGTTTTAACTTATTCTTAAGTCCATTGTAAGGGTAATAAAACACAAAGCTGAGGAACACAATCTACTTTTGGCGGCTTCTGGAGAAGAACTAATTATTCGTTGGTTTTTATCCCTGCATTACTTGTAGTAAGGGTATTCACCTTATCAAAACACAATATTGAACTTAGACTTCTGTGCTTGCATCTTCGTAAAAAAAGTGAGCTAAACCTCATCTACGCAACAGGTTAAATATTTTCTTTGCCACTTTCTTTACCTTAGGGTGGCATTGTAGTTGTACATTTTTGTTTCAGTTTAATGTCCAGTCCGACGTTGTCTGTGGAACAGATTGCCGTTGGTGACATTCCACAGGATCCAGATCTGTGGATCAAGGCTGGCAAGAACTACGCTGTTCCCGTCAATATAGATTCCCCAGGGATTGTTCTCAGCTGGGAATTCTCTACGGAACCAAAGGTACAACCGACATCAAATACAATAATAATGCTCGCTTCTAATGTGAAAAACAATGTAAAGGAAAGTGTTTGTTGTAAGTGCCGGCCCATTGTAATCTGAGTTTTTGAACGTAACTGTAGTGCAAAGAACTCGATACATGTGATCTAGTGTTACACAATGTAATGCTTACTTTGAAATGTATGGATTTCATAGTTTATTCCAAGAAAAAATGGGTTGATGAAAGAGTATTTGGCTTCGCAAATTCCACTAGCTTTACAAGTCGCACTTACTGCTAAGGAGTCATACTGTAATGTGTTGTTACTACCTCGTTAGAATCAGCTTAGAATAGGACCACTTTCATTTTTATGATAAGTATCGGCTCTCTTAACAGTGTAGTAATGGGTGACAGTTGTTTTTGAAACGTCATTATATGACGCAGCACGTGAAGTACCTTCACGACAAGGTATTTTGTATTTTCAGGGAATACACTTCAGTGTGAGTTATCGAGAGAACATGTATGTAGATGTATCACAGGTAGAAGAGCTGATACCTCGAACAGCCTGCAACTCGCACAAGCAAGCTGTACAAGGTGAACTATTCGCCAGGAAGGCTGGACTTTACACGCTGCTGTTTGATAACTCTACATCAAGGTGAACTGAAATGCTTCAATTTTTTTTTTACAGAAACTTGAATGTAGGCAGTTTTGACATACTTGAGATGGTACAAAGATTATTGCTTGTAAACATTTTGTCCGTGTACCTATATTACAAGCACAGACTCAATAAAGTAAACTAGCCAAGTTACGTGGACGAAGATAGAACAGAATCGATATTGAAAAGATAAGAGAATAAATATATATTAATATCTAGTAAATCAATTATTTCCTTTCACTAGGTTTACATCTAAACGGTTGGAATACAAACTACAAGTACGAAAACCAGAAATTGCTGACTCCTCTCCAACTAAACATTTGCACTGAATACTTCAAATTCGTTCATCCTGTGATGTATTGTTTCGGAAAATGTGCTGATACTACGAAAGCATCAGTATGCAGACCGCATTTAAAGAAATGTCTGTTAATTGTGCCTTACGTTTTGTGCATAATAAAACGTTTGAATATTTTACCCTTTATTCAAATTGATACATTTGTTATGACCACTAGGGCATACGATGCAGTTATATTGTAGTTGAATATTCAAGGTGCTAAGTTGTAAAAAAAATTATTAAAGGCGTAGCACAGATCGTTAAAGAACTTAGCTTTTCGGAAAATAAGTGCCTAATCTGCTAATGTAGGCAGCACTAAAATTGACTCATTTTGTTAGCAGTAGTTGTCGTGGGGTCATAAAGACAAATGACACAGTGGTGGTAGGCGTGAATGCTGGTTTATTACAGGGGATCAAGTTGT
>JBCAUG010261782.1:0-33637 GCA_038406175.1 Haplosyllis leylae
AGGGAAATGGGGAAATATGAGGGAAAACACTTCAGCATACGAGCCACCAAAGTGAAATTCTTCACTCCTTGATATTTGCCAAATTGGTAATTTTTCAGGTAAAAATATTGAATTAAATTAACTTCTTCGTAATTATAATTTACAGATTACTGCAATTCAAAACTGTTTATTTATTTCCCCTGAAATTTGTATTGTCAGCCTGTTTTATCCAATTCAACTGTGATCAGTAGCATGATTAATGAGCTAATTGCAATGCATTCTTACTGTCAGTAGACTGAAAACTTTAGGAAGACTTGATAACAATTTGAATTTAATAAAACTATCAATCTCTTCAAGTATTTTTATTTGAAATATTTTCTATTTCACATTTTATTTTCACCAATCCAAATTTTAGAAAAGTTAAATTTGCCATTGATTTCTATAAAAGTTCAGGTTATCTTTGTGGTGAGATTACTCACTAAGCGGCTGATGAATGTTGTTGGCCAAGGCCTCGGCTGATAAACTCAAAGACTCTGTCCTCACGATGATAAAGCAGTTGATATACAATCCAATCCGATCATTTTTGTCGTGTAACAAGGAGTTCCTTTCTTAAAACTTTGGATGACACTCATTTAAGATATAAGTGGTGAAGGATATGTTAATTTCTGAAAAAGAGAGATTAGCAGAATTGACTTCAATATGAGTTAGGGTAAAGTTTCTGACTTAGCACGTGCCATATCCTGCATTTCTGTTGTGATTTCTCACCGGCTGGTGAATGTTGCTATAATTGTATACACAATTGTTACTCAACATCAGACATTTCAAACAGTACTCAAAGCTTTAAGATATGTTTTTACAACACAAATTTGGCAGTATTCATATGAAGAAAATAATGTTTTAAGATATTTATGACAGTTTTATGAACATTCATTATGCCATAAAGATGACATAAACTTTCATTGATACCCATGGCAATCTTTAATTGCTTCTAATTGTTTACAGAATGTTGTTACCATCCGCGTTTGCGGATAGGTAATAATTTCAGTCAGGTCTGTCTGTGTGTCTGTGTATCTTTCTCTGTGTGTGTCTGTCTGTTCAGGCTATAACTTATGAACTGCTCAAGCTAGGAACTTTTATTTTTAGCATATAGATACACATTCACCGCACCTAGGTTAAGTTTGAGTATCAAGGTTATTGGATCAAGGTCAAATGAAAAACTGATATATATTTTACCTTCCTGTTACTTTTGTATGCTTGTATGCCACTGAAACTTACTAAAAAGGTCAAGGCCATCTGAAGATCAAGATCAAGATTCTGCAGTATCAAGGTCAAGTGAATAGAAGAATAGAAATCAATTTTCTGCCTATGTGCAAATGTTTTTGTGCTCTAAGTGTTATGCGGATGGTGCGCTTTCGACTGAAAGGCATTCTTGTTTATGATAAAAGCAGTTGAATAAATCCTTCTGTTTTAATTGGGATTTTCATTTTAAATTTCAATATTAATTTAATCTCCATAAATATCTCATGGTCCACTAGCCATCATTTAACTTGCTATGCAGCTGACAGCTTACATTTTGTTACTTGGATATCCTGAAGCAATGTCGCCTTGTACAATTGAAGAAATATAACTTCTTTGGGACCTTGCGACAACTGATTGATTTGACCAAAAACATTACCTATCAGATAACAATTAGGTCCTAACCCTTCAAATTTCAGACCTTAAACTACCAAATAGTACTGGCGACAGATTACATTACAACATACATTATGTATCTGTATGAGGATAGCATGTGCGACTGGAGTAAAACTCTGCAGCAAATCACATGGATTGGAAACTTCATTGAAATACACGTTGGTTATGCCATTTCGGGACTAAATAATGGTAATAATATAGATACTATCTTCAAACAGTTGTTCCCAAACCATTTTTCTCATTTTGACAAATATAAATTTTGAGATCATGTGAGATATTTGAAAATTGTTTAGTAATTTATCTAAGCTAATTTTATTTTTTTATTAAGCGGTTAAATGGTCACACTCGAGGCCCTTGTACGGGGACAGAAGTAAAGTACTGGACATATGCAACAGGAAGCAAAATGGAGATGAAGATGTTCTTGGTACTGATGGAGCTGGAAAAATAGTTTATGAAGTCAGTATAAAATGTTCTTTACATTTTTATTTTTAACACCTTTCTACTTGCGGGTCATTGATACCGCTATTGTGGGTTTCGGGTGACATCTCAAATGATCTTGCCACATTTTGTTAAACCTGGGTGAATCTCTGGTTGCTTTATTGTAATTTTGAACTATTTAAATGGAAACACTACCTGCAGTGTAACCACGAAAATAATTGACTACACATTTTTGGAAGATAAATGACATAAAAAGTTTTTATATGTATTGTTTTTTCAATTCAAATTGATCAAATCTGAAATAGGTGACATCTACAAATCCAAGTGTTGTCGGAGAAGCCCAATACGCATGTAAGAGATGGTTGGACCAAGCGTCACCGTTATCTGATAGACTTCGACGTCTGGTAAGAAATTACTATTTGAATAACCTTACTCTAGTCAACATTAAATACAATACATGTATGTAAATTGAAAATAAAGCTCCACGTGTAATGTTTGAATCATCTAAAATAGACTGACACCTCAGTTTAAGATATCCAGTTTGCTATTTGTTTTTTAAAGATATCCATTTTTACTAATGACTTTCAGGTATCGGGATGTCCATGCACTCTGGACAATGCCCCTGGTACAAAAACTAACAACGCAACAACTGGAATCACAACAGTTTCCGGCACTCTGGTAATTTGGCCTTAGCAATTTACATATGCAAGTTTAGGAGGAAGATTTGGGGTTAAAGTTGTAACAAAAAGTTTACACCTTCAGTAGTGACATCCTAAGTGTCATGATAATCCCGCCGCTACGCTACCCTATCAGAATATTCACATAATCACCAATTCTAACGCACGCGAGCAGGGGTGGATTTTAATAGCCAGATTAATTAAATGCTTGATTTATTACTGATCTTTGTGGGGCCTCGGTCACTAACAACCAATATTCTCAAATCAAATCTTTTAATTTGATTTCTTAGCCTTGCTGTCAATACGAAACAAATACTGGAGCACTGAGGAGCGAAACATGTCCCATGTAAGACAATTTACATCCTTTGGAATCATCCTAGAAACAGATCGGTTTCCAAGTTATTGATATTGTATTAAAATATCAAGATGCTTCATCAGTAAAATCTCTTTCAAAAAGTTGATTTTCGAATTGATTTTTAGCCATTCAGATGATGTGGTAGCGGCAGAAAATTGTTGCGTAAAAGATACTACGCAAACGTTCTGCACAGATTTCAAGCAACTGAGGCCAGATTCTTCATGCACCAACTTCACTGAAGCTGCCTTGGGTACGTAATAAATACAATTTATTTAAAGAAAATAAATGCACAAAACACGTCTAATAATTTATCGTACCTCGCCAATTGTAATGGCATTCAAAATATATTAAAGAGACATTTAGTCCCGTAGAATTTAGGTAATTGAATAATATATATATATTTTTTAAAACAGGCTTAAATAATGGAGATCCTTCGATAACAACATTGGACAATGTGCAATATTCATTCAATGGATTTGGAGAAAGTACACTTGCACACATACACAAGCCCAATGTGGCAAATGTGACAATACAAGGAAGAATGGCTCAGCCTACTACTCCGGTGGCAACATCATTTCAGGTGATAGGAATAGAAAAAATTTCCACAAAATAATTTTATTGAATTGAATAACATTTGGTAATGTAATATAAGATATTTTTTGTGTTTCCAGTCGGTTGCAATGAAAGCAGTGAAGTTCAGTGATGGAATAAGAGAATATCTAAACGAGGAAAGTGATGTTATTGAAGTGCGATTTACTTCCTCCGGATCAACACTTGGTAAATTACTTTGTTAATCACAAATATTCCACCATGTTGATGACTTTAAATAATTTTCAACTCACCACATTTTGGAAATTGCCTTTCAGAGGTACTTGTAGACAAAACACTGCAGGATGGTGCTGCAGAAACAGAAATGGCCACGGGGAATGGAAAAAACTACAACGGAGCAACTGTCTTCAAACATTCAAATACTAAATACGAGGGTACGTACGTATGCCAAAACATAAGGATTAAAAAGTGGATACAAAATGTGGTAAACATACTGAGATGATATGAACAATGACTTCTGTGTTGTAAGCAATTTCCTTCAATCTGACATTACTTGTGTGGTAATATTCTATTCAGTTACGTTGCATGTGTTGGGAGCCGTAAAGGTGACAGCCGAAGTTTCCGGGAAGTTAATCATGTCCATCTCACCAGAAATACCCGCTGAATATATGAACTACTGTGATGGTATGTAATGAATAATTTCGTTACCGATTTGAATCATTAGGATAGTACAAAGATTCGTCACAGCGAATTTCTTAAAATTGTTCTTTAAATTGAATGCCACGAAACACACACATGTTTAGGCTCATTGGCTGTTTAAAGAATCATAATGCACACTTCAAGCTAGTATGGCTCAAATCTTAATACGTGTGTTCTTATTTCAGGTATGATGGGTTTATATGACGGTGACCCAACGAACGATGTGAGATCCGCTGACGGCACTGTAATCAACCCTAACACCAGCACAGAAGCAGAAATACGAGCGGCCGGAATAACATGTAAATAATCAATTACAATTCGTTACATTTCAGACAATTATTGAGGAGTCTTCATAGCTTGATTTATTGCAAACTATTTTTTTTTCTAAATACTGGCCACACTGCCACCTTTTTCGTTTTGGCTGACGTCAAGCGGGCACACAGACAGACAGACACATACACACACACAGATTCTTACAATTTTGTATTTACTTGACTATAATAATTTCTTTGAATACCACTTTATGATGATTTTCATAATCTAATGGTTGAAGCAATGAGAAACATATTTGAAGAAATTTTGCAACAGGGTATGTTACGGAGGAGACCACTTTGTTCACGTACGCACCGGGCGAGTCTGTGGCTACTCACTCCAACACCTCATTTGAGCCGCTCACTAAGAACTGTGGCAACTGGGTGGTGAGTGTACCCTATTTTATGAAACTTCATGAACAATTACACGATTCAACTAGTTTTTGATTTTGATTAGTACACCAGCAAATTAATGAGTAATTTGAATTGTGAATGACATATTGGAATGTTTCATTCAAAACGCGTAATTTTTCAGAATATGATCAACCAACGGAATCCGCCATGCGACGACCCGGCTGTGAGCGAGGCAGACCTAACAGTAAGGAGATGAAATACAATCCACTTTTTAGTTGTACTCGAACACGAAAGCAAATGTCTTACACGAGGCTTGCTTCTTATATTCTTCAAACACCGATGTTTTCCATTGTTGAAAAAAATTAACCACAATTATTTCAGAGTCTTTGTGCGGCTGACGATACCATAATAGAAGAAGTACAATGCCAGTGCGCATTTGACTATGTGGCTACGTGTGACAGATCTGTGGGAGAGGCGGATATAAATGTTTACAACGAGTGGAGAATCAATCAAAACAGACTACGTAAGTATTTGACTTTGTCACCTCCTATAGTGATGGAATTCAGAGTCTGCAGTAACAAATCCAGAATTCTCCTCAAGAGGAGTCAGCGCCGCAACACCAAATTTTAAAAAAAGAGGCGTTGGGGAGCAGGGGTGGTCGGCGTGGCGCACGGCACGGGGCGTCTGGGGGAACGGAAGGTGGCGACATGGCGCACGGAGAGTCTGCTTGTATCATTAAAACGAGAGAGCGGATTCTTCGATCATTAAGTCACTTTATTCTTGTTTCAGAAAACTTTCCACCCGAATTCAATGATGGAGAATCCGTTTTGATACAAATAACAGCTGGAAAGCAGTTCAATCGAACGTTTGAAGCGACAGGTTAGAGGTGTTTTTTAATCAATATTTAAGTTGGCATTAAACTTTTTTGTAGTTTTACAGGACATTTTATCGATATAAGATTGTAAATGCATCGCCATGGTCATTGTTTCTGGCCTTTTGACCTGTGCGCCATGACAAGGCCATTCACTGAAGTTTTTTTGTTTGTTAAAATATCGTGTCTGTTCGACAAATAGATGCTGTTATTGATCCGACAACGTACAGTGTGTCAGTGTCAAAACCCAACGATGCTGACATTGGAACCATTTCGATAAACCCATCGACAGGAGCGTTCTCATGGGTTGTTCCTGCGCAGATGCACAGAAGCTTTGATAATGAGGATATCACCACCCTGTCTGTTAACGTCATTGCAAAGGACACTCTCAACGCAACGTCCATTCTTAGACTGAGGATTCGTTATTGTGCTTGTCAGGTTCGCTCTGCATGATACCTTCGTGTTTTTCCTATTGTTTAATGGACTCGTTTAATTAGATGAATCAGTTGAATTCAACTAGAATGGTAAGGCATGAGAGAAGGCCATTGAATACTTTTCTGTGTCTTCCACTTAGTTGGCTCTGTGGCATAATGGTTGTAGCTGCTCACTTATGATCAATAGGTTGTAGGCTCAAATCTCAGAAAGGCTTTTAATTGGGAAATAATAAAAGAAAAAACTCAATTACACTAACGCTGAAATTATCCTGTTTGTAGCAAAGTACAGAATGTCAGTGGTCGGCTGTTAGCAGTGAAATAAATATTGCGGAGGTTCCTTGCTCATGCACTCTCGGGTATGAGGGAAGAAGATGTCAGGACGACGAAGATGGTTGGTTTAAATTAACAAAAGGAGTCCTTGCCTTTGCCCCAGATATAAATAAATTCTTATTTAGGTTGGAATATTCTTACAAATATTTTTTATTGCTTTTGAAGGTTGCCAAGGAGGCCCATGCTACGGACAATGCAGTGATGTTTTAGCCACAGATATTGTCGATGCAAATTCCCAGAAATTTACCTGTGAATCATGTACTAATTTAGGACTAGTACAAGTTACGGGTGTCATCAGCGGTACTGACTGCAGAGGTCTGTTTCACCTCTCATTTACTTTTTGCCAAAAATGGAGGAGTTCAAAATAGGATGTAAAAACTCTATGGAATATTTTATCAACTTCAGATTTCGACGAGTGTACTGAACGGCCAGAGCCTCCTTGTGAACAAATTTGTGAAAATGTAGTGAGAACCTTCTACTGCAAGTGTAGAGCTGGATATGTTGTTAGTGGAACAAATTGTCTCGGTAGGACCACATCATACTTCACCTGTTACTATCATAGATGAGAATCCATCATTAGAATGCAACGGATATTAATAACTTTGTTCTTTTTGTATGATCATAAACATCAGATGTCGACGAGTGTGCAGATGATGCTGATAACGATTGCGTGGCGAATTCTGATTGCAAGAATGTAGTTGGTTCCTATGAATGTGATTGTTCCACAGGGTATCAAGGAAATGGATTGGTACAGTGTAATGGTGAGTGAACGAAAGCGTTATACTTTAGTAGACATTTACACAAATGTAGGTGAAACGACCCTTTCTCATATTTCAATATCCTTCTTACCGATCTTTTGGAAATTGAACAAAACTACGAACGTGTTGTAAGATCTATGGCTACATATACCCATGCAGATTTATTGAAAACGGTAGTACTTGTTACGTGTACAGTTGAATTTGACTCCACAGTAAGTGCACCATGTCCCAAGGCTTAGTTGTTCAGGGTTGTAACTTCATTCAGGTAAACGATAGTATTCAATTGAACAGTAATCGCACCTCCAAATCCATTTGGCGCATTATTTTCCAGAAAGAATGATGCGTTTATCTCGATCATACTACTTAAGTGAAACAGTATTCTATAGTTTATTACAGATGTTGTAATGATCCATTTAATTTAGTTTAATCTTCACGTATCATGTCTTCTCATGGTATGTAAATTATATCTTAACAACTGGACGACCAGAAGAAAATTATCCTGTTTATTTTCAGATGTTAATGAGTGCAACACTGTTGGAATCTGCGGCGATTTTTCCACATGTACCAACAACAATGGTTCATACTCATGTGGCTGTTTGCCTGGTTACACAGCGAGGACAGATGGAGTAGTTGGATGTGTTGGTGGGTCATTTGCTCTGTTAAGAATATCAAAATTGTCAACGAATACACGCAATTCAAGCTAGTAAATAATTATAAAATTAATGTTTATTTAATAATTTATGTACAGACTTTGATTAATTTTTTCAGAAATTGATGAGTGTATCGGCAATACAGCTTGTTCACAGAATTGTAATGACACGATCAACGGCTTCAACTGCTACTGTGATGTCGGGTACAAGATCAAAGAGTCCAATTCGACTGAATGCGAACGTAAGTTTCTAAACAAACGTGTGTCCAGAACAGGACTGCAGAACTTAACCCACAAGTGCGTTAAAATTCACTGGTTTCCTCATTCTACTTCCAAATTCTACTTTGTTGTGTGCTTCTAATTTTCCTTGAAGCTCTGTTACAACTCTTAGCAGTTTAAAGTGAATCATGTGCCAAACCTGTGCGGAATGGACGTACCATCCAATCAGAGTCTACTGACCTGGTACACATCACCCCACCTCTATCTAACCAGTCAGATGGATGGCAATGACATTATACTTCCATGATTATTTCTGACTAATTAGAGGTTAGAGTAACAGCCTGAGAACTGAGTGATATCACTACTCAAACTTCCAAGGCAAAGTTGCTTAGTTCTGTTCTGATTATCTTTATTCTGGTTTCTTTGGTACTAAGAAGTCTACATTATCTACATCAGATACACCAAATCAAAAGATTTGAACCTCTGTAGTTTAGACAGCTCATGAAATAACTTTTCCTGATTCCTTTGATATACTGGTGATGAGGTATACCTACAAAGAGCATGGTATCCATCAAACCATAGGATATCTGGAGTAACTACCAGACTTTTATGTTTTATAAGATGTTGGCAGAGTATGGGTTTCATACCTCTATCAGTGGCAATGCATCTTAATTGATGTTTATTTTAGCTATTTCACCCACTAAGGTGCAAGGTAAGGTAGAAACCTTGCCAGTTTTGCTGTATATTGTATGCCTTCATGCAATGGAGGCTGCATGCATTGTTGGGCATGGAAAACTGTTTAATCTCTGTCTGTAGAACTAAACAATAAAGACTTATTTCAAAGCCTTTCCAGACCATAGCATAGGTGGCTATATTAATTTTTTGTTCGTTAAAGATTGTATGAGTTATTAATTCATATGGTAAACTGTAAGATGATCTTTTTCATGCAGTAAAATACCGTATGAAATATTTTACATGGTAATGGTATAGTATGAACTATTAATTCATCCTACACCTTAATAATTCATATGGTAAAAGTGTAAGACCACACATGCCACATGAAGTAATAATTCATCTGATAAGGTATCATGTGAATTCTTAGCATATGAACCGTTCTACAAAAATGTGTTAATTTTCAATACTCTCATCAAAACTATGAAAATATTCAAGTTTAATTTTTGAAAAATAGCAATTCATTACAGATTTCAAAAGATAATACCCCTGTCTACCATTTCTTGGCATAAACAAAGATTTAAACTATCTATTGCTGTGAAAAAATGAATATAAATCTTGACATTCTACTCATTTTCATAGTTATTTGTTAGGGAAAAAGTTCCAAAAACTTTTCATAACACTCATTCAATGGGCATTATTTACTATAATAATCATGTTAATTCTTTCAGCAGCAAGCATGAAATATCATCTCCATCTATACTTACTGTTACAAATTAAAAAGTAACAGTCTGGAGTACAGAAAGAAAGAAATATTTTTTCAAAAGAATCCATTTGTAATTTGAGAATGTCCATAACCACCTCTCCATTACATTCATTTAAGATATAAACCCTGATTACTTCCACCAATAATTTTCCCTCAAATTCAGTTCTTACACATGTTAATACCTGAACCCAAGCAAAACTTTTTCCATCTTCATAAACTTTCTGTACTGTCTGTACATTTTACAAGAGATGTTAATTCCTAGCATCACACACCATCACACTGTGTTCATACTCTTTGGTTTGAAAAAGTTATGAAATGAGTTTTTTGTGGGAACAATACATTAAACATTCAAAACTAAATGTTATGAAATCTCTCTTGAAAACCTTGTCACCTGCTGGTGTTTATGCAGTGAAAATTTCTGTCTGAATCTGTTACTGTCTCTGCTCATGTGAGAAAGGCATACAGACCACAAGAGAGAGTTTTCAAGAGAGATTTCATTACTTTCAGTTTTAGTAAGTATTGGCTTTGAAGGGCCATCACTTGAGTGTGACAGAATCTGTCCCAGAACTGTTATTGATCCCTGTTCATATGGAGTTTCCAATCAACTTGAGTGTGAGTCTCAAAGCTGTGTTTAATTGGAAACTCCTTATGAACAGGGAGCAATAACAGCTCTGAGACAGATTCTGTCATACTCAAGGGTTGGCCCTTTGAGACCAATGCTTACAAAGCATCCATAGTGAATCCCTTGGTATTTAATACAATTAATAGTGCTTAAATGTGGTTTGCAGGTCTCCAATGTCTTGTAAGCATCTAAATTTCAATACATCATTTCAAGTTTTCATTCTAAGTTGGAGTAATGAAGATAGGAAATGTTCAAATTTAGATGTTGAAATAAGTATGGAAATTTTTTTTTGTCATACAGAGAATCCAGATTTCCAATGCTTTACCATCACACCAGCCTTTCCAAAACTCTTCCAGTACATAGCAGAAGTGTCCTGAATGTGTTGTGATGGGAATCTACATCACACACATTTTCTTAGAACTGATCATATACGAGCACAACCAGGCTAAAAGAACAGCTTTTGAGACAAAATATTTCTCATAGAAGATATTTCAGACAGCATTTTTCACTGAATACAGACCAAATGAGGAGAGAGAGACAGAGAGAAAGAGATGTAATAACATTCATTTAGTTTAGGGGATGCAATGTGCCTTCCTCATCAAAAAATTAGTGTAGTATCTGTTCTGATCTGTTCAAAAATTGTATCAATATTTTGAAATCCTCATAGTATAATTCTCCAGACTTCTTCCTATTACCACTGTGTTGATTTCCAAGGTATTGCAAGCATTAAAATCAATACAAAACCCAATCTTTTCACTATATGGATGAATAATGAAAATAGGAAATGTACAAATTTTGTTATTGAAATATTTTTCAAAACCTTTTTGTTGGAAGAAAAATCAATATCTTCACTGATTTTCCATGATACCTGGCTCTCCAAAAAGGTCCAGAATGTTGCGGAAGTATAATGAATTCATTGTGATGGGCAAGTTGATTTGACACATTTACATAGAACATGGTATATGAATGACTCTCTGCTAGTTTGGTTTGTATTTGGTGAAAAATACTGTCCAGAATCTGTTCTTTTTGCTTGTTATCTCTGCTCATATGAATGTATTGGCCTTCCAGGACCAGCACACCTTCCCTAAGTGAAATATTCTCTCAAAGCTCATTTACGAACAACAGCTTTTAAACAGAATATTTCACAGTCGGAGGGTGTGCTGGTCCTAGAAGGCCAATACACTCATATGAGCAGAGCCAACAAGCAAAAAGAACAGATTCTGGAAAGAATTTTTGACTGAATACAGACCAAACAAGCAGAGAGAGAGAGAAAGAAATGTCATAACATTCATTTAGTTGTGTGGGAAGGCCTTTTTGGCCTCCCCTTCCAAAATTAAGGTAATGATAATGTGAGGCTATGCCAAGGCTTTTGATATTGAAAAAAGTTTTTGAAACCTTTCCTTGAAAATTCACATTTTCATTTGGTTTTCATGTTGCAATCTCTGGAAAAGGTACTGGAAATGTTCTGGTAGAATTATGATGGGAAACACCATTTGATGCAATTAGGCAGAACGGCTCATATGCATTAGCAATAATGTCTGCATCCCTCTGTCATACACACGAACAAACATCTGGAAGTCTGGAAGGTTAATTTAAAATTTAGGGTTTAAGAAGTTTTTGTACTTCACTTGTAGCCAGTGAAGTTTGTGTTACAAACAACTGCCAGGGTCCCAGTGTGTGCGCCAGAATAGACAATCAAGATGTCTGCACGTGCAACCAAGGTTACAACAACAAAAAGGATCCTAATATCTGTGAAAGTAAGCGCTCATCCAAATGTCTCAGTAAAATTAAGAACTTACTTTTAATGAGCTAGAATAAAATAGTAAAACTTGTGCGAGAAAACTTCAGCAAATTAAAATGTGATACGTACAAAATTGATATAAGTTGTCTTATTATTGTGTATTTGCAAAACATCGGGTCGTTTGTAATTTTCAGACACTGATGAATGCGCGGACCCATCGCTTAATGAATGCAATTCGTTTAGCACTTGCGTGAATCTGGCCCCAGGTTACAGGTGTGACTGTCATGATGGCTACTACAAACCTAGTGGGGGATACGAATGTGTCAGTGAGTGCTATCTTCTTAATTGTGTAACCAATTTTCATGCTGTTTTGTTGCTAGATTATTCCTTGATTGAGACTGAGCCTTATTCTTGTTACAGACAAGAATGAGTGTGAGCTAACACCTAATGTATGCGGAGCAAATACAAATTGTGAAGACAAACTACCCCCAACTAAATATGAGTGTCATTGTGATCCTGGATACAAACCAAAGGAAGGCAGTACCACCGAGTGTGAAGGTTCGTGTCACTCGCAATTAAAAGACTTTCCCATTTTGATACCAGAAGTTGTGTAATTATTTTATCAATTTTTGGCAAGAACGATTTATTTGAAATATCACTACAGATAGAGATGAGTGCAGTGGTGTGAATGATTGTTCAGCAAACTACGGGTCTTGCTCAAACACCGAGGGATTCTACAGGTGTGCATGTAAGGACGGATTTAGCGGAGACGGCAGGACTTGCAATGGTAATAGTTACCCACTTATTTCCCCATTTTCTTAAAATCTGACAAGTGGAGAATTTGTAAATCATTTCATCGCATGTTCATACACGACACATATTTCACAAAATATAACCACATTTAAATATTTTAAAATCTAAGAAACATACTTCTACTGCCTGCATCTATGTTCCCTATTAAAAAAAATGTTGTTCAGCTAGAGTGAAAGAAATCTCACTTAAAATTAGTTGTGAAATTTGTTGAGAAACATTTCGACTATTCAAGTATGTTTCTACATGAGAATACACTTCATATACGATTTCTTTCAAAATCATTCCTTTCTACTGCATTGTAGATCGAGACGAATGTGCAGATCCAGATACGTGTACCCAGGGATGTGAGAACAGTCAGGGTAGTTACACCTGTAAGTGCGACATGGGGTATGAGCTCACTGGAGATGGAAAAACATGTAATGGTAAGTATGAAATCTAACAACAAAAGAGATTTATTTAATGGGCACGAAATATTTTTGTACAAAGTAAAACAAAAAAAAAAAAAAAACATCAGGAATTCATTCTTGACACCTCGCGGATTTCAGTTCTTGAGTGGATTCTGGGATTTGTCTTTATAATCACATTTTTTGGTGCCAGTGTTAAAGAATAAGAAATAGGCACCCACTGTTAAATAATCACCCAGTGATTTCTTCGCTGCCTGATTTATTTCCAGATGTTGACGAATGCAGCAGCGAAGCTTTGAACAATTGTGAGAGTAATGACCTTTGTCAAAATGTTGCCGGAAGCTACACGTGCACCTGTGCCACAGGATACAAACTGAGAAGCGACGGCAGAACCTGTATCCGTGAGTAACCATGTACAGTCTGTATGAGGTGTATTCACACTGGGCGAACCCTTGCCCGGGACATTGACCTGGACTGAGGCAAGAATAATGGAGGACAATAAGTCCATTTACCGGTCCACTTTACGATGGACTGTGACAGATTCAATACAGTCATTCATACAGACGATTTGGACCTGACCCCCTTTCGGTGTAAAGTTTTCAGTCGCCCACGCATTTTCATTCGACCCCCGGGGTGATTGAAATCAAATTTTTGATTTCAGTTGCGCCCCCCCAACCATCCACTGTTGAATTCAGTTACTGAATTCAATGGGGGGGGGACAACTGAAAACAGAAAATCTGTTTTCAATCACCCCCTGGGGGTGAATAAAAACGGGCCTTTCTGAATACGTTTCACCGGTCCCGATTCCACTCAGTGTGAGGGGCCATTATGACACTCAATTCAAATCTTAGCCGACTGGATATGGTTTTCTGTTAATATTATAAAATTTAACATTTGTATTTCCGAGAATAATAAGTGAAAATGTGTAATGCAAAACAAACTATTTTAAAGCTGAGGATCAGTGCGCTGATGACCACGGTTGCTCACAGGAGTGTGCCAGCATCGCCGGTACAGATACGTGCTCATGCTTCTCTGGTTTCATGCTGAGTGGTGGTACAAACTGCGTCAGTAAGGACTATAGAATATTTATTTGTGTAGTAAATCAAATATAGACGTAGAAATTCCCGTTGAGTCGTTTCTGTATCCATCATTTCTCTCTGGATTCCTGGACACCCTAGAAACTTACATCCAAGTAATAAAATGCTTATTGACTGTGTGCTACCTTCAAAGTGTTTGAAACACCATTGCTTGCTCTTAATATTCCGATTGCCCCAGCCAGATTTTAATTAAATTTCACTCCATTCCATGTACTTGACAGATATAAATGAATGTGGCATGGACAATTCGTTATGCCCAGAAGCGAAAAACGTCCAGTGCGTGGATGATACCCCGAGCGCGAACAACAGTCAAAGCAGATATCACTGCGAGTGTAAATCAGATGCTTTTGAAATGATTGAACCCAACAGATGCATAGGTACACCAACAAAATTATTGGATGGAATGAGAAAAGCTAATAGGTCCTAAAGCTTTGAATTCTACAAGGAAATGTTATCAATAATCTTATGCGCTTCCTTTAGACATAAACGAGTGTGGTACACCCGCGGACAATTGTGCAGCAACCGACAGTAACTCTTTCTGCGTCAACCAAGTCGGGAGTTTCCTTTGTCGATGTGGAAGTGGTTTCCTTCCAGAAGTCGACAGCGAAGGAAAATGCCAAGGTATGACTCATCTGAAGGTTTTACATATGAGCAAAACTTATCAGTTTCAAATCTCGAAATCATTAAAGTCTGGGAGGGAACACTTGACTAAGGCAAGAAAAATATCTTCACTGTGCAAGAGAATTCAAATGTTCTAGATTACGTGAGACCTGAGGGTCCGTTTGTATTTTATGACATAAAATTTAATATTTTGTCGTCATTAATGGTTACCAGGGTAGGTACTCGAACCTGATGATAAATAATCATTTTGTTATCATGAATGGGTGCAGTTCCTATTTGGACAACGACAAAGTCATGCATAGATCTATTTCAGACTTACGTTATTAAGTGCGAAATGACCCTGAAATCTAACGGCATCTTTTGGGTTATGAGTTTGGAAGTTTTTCATTTTGGTTATTTGGTGACTTAAGAATATATGCTGTGCTCCTTTTATGCAATACTTGCTAAAGATTTGCAATTGTACATCATGCTGTTGTTGGGAGGGGAGGGATCACAGACTTGCTTACACATGGGTTTCAGTGGAGAGCTCGTGTGTATGCAAATCTGTGGGAGGGATAAATGCCATTAGGCTCATCGAAATACTGTCTGATATCACCTGGTATTAATGTGTACCAAGTATCACACTGACCAAGACTGACATCGAGACAGAGTCCGGGAAGTTACAATGGATTATAGGAATAGGTTCTGCCAATTCAGAACTGAGACCGAGAACACTTATATAGCACCATTGGTGTCTGTCTTGGTGTAGTTATCAGTCTCAGTTTTGGTCTCAGACTGAGTCTTGGCCAGCGTAATCAGACCATTTAACTATTCTAGTCTAAGTAATCGCATTATTGGAGTCAATCAGGGATTGATTACAAATATTTCTCTCATAGATATATCAGTTCGTCTTGTCTCATTTACCTAAAACAGATGACCTTTGAAACCAATGGGGGAGGGCAACTAATGATCATCTGGAACGTTACGGGAGAATTTAGTCTACCAACAGATTGCTGCAAATTACTTAAGAAAATTGTTTTTGCTTTTCAGAGTTCTCGGTCTCTCCATTGGACGGATAAAAGCAAACAATAATATTAGCAGATTTGATTGCAGTCCCTTATTTTTACTTTTATTCGTATTTGTTGTAATAGACGTGAACGAGTGCGAAGCTGGCACCCACGTATGTTACTGGAAAGATGGATGTAACAACACTCGAGGCGGTTACACCTGTTTCTGTGATGATGGATACACAGTCGATCCAGACGACAATTTTAATTGCCTAGGTGAGGTTTTTATTCCTGGTCCTTCTTTGTGACTTTCCCATTTTGCCTTACAATCTAATTTCGCAAATCAGGCAAAATTTAAATTGTTTCAAACCATGACGGTTTTTGGCATTAGGTGTAATAATTTCCACCAATTCTACCGGTAAAATAATTTTTTACCAAACTAATTCACAATTTTATTAAGTTGCGGATGCAAATCCAAATCCAAAAAAACAACAACAAAAACTAAAAAATAAAACAGAACAAAAAATGTATTCACCTGAATTATGGATGAGGCGTCTCCATTCACTTTTGTCTTCAATTTTAACATAACAATAGGTGTGCTTGAGTTTGGCTTGGATGTAAAGTTTAGTCACGCTTCTTGCATTCAAACTTTGATCGTTGCAGACATAAATGAATGTAATACTAATAACGGAGGGTGCACACCCTCAGGTGTTAGCATATGTACGAATATAAATGGAGGGAGAACCTGTTCCTGTCCTGATGGATACACACTTGTCGGGGGAATTGAATGTCAAGGTGAGAATTGTTTTTGAGAGAAAACACTGAAAAACATAGTCTTCTGTAAAGCACTGTAAAAGACGTGCTTTGACAAATAAAAAATTATATATCAACAAAAGTAATAATTAATCGAGTAATTACTGACTTTAAAAGGAGAATATAGTTATAAACAATGTTCATGCAATTATTGTACACAGATGTGAAGGAATGTGAATCTAATAATGGAGGCTGCACTCACATCTGCGTGGAGGAGAGTGGCTCGTACTCCTGTGAATGTAATGATGGCTTCGTCCTTCAAAATGATATGAAGACGTGTTCAGGTTCGTTCCTATTGTATCCCATTTAGTCCCCAACCACGAAAGAAAAACGTGGATATGGAAACGGTTCGTTTATGTTTCTGTTAAAAAAGTATTATTATTGCTTATCAGCGAGAAGTTCCTCATTGGTGAGGAATTATTTAATTGCTCAGTACTGATTTAGTGTCGAGGAAATACAAGAAAGAAATATATTTATCAAGAGGTTTCTCGACACTTTTTTAACGGAAAAAGATAAGCAGAAATAGAAACAGATCGTTTCCAATCAATTCCGATCAAAAATTAAAGAGTTATAAAAAATCTGATATATAAACATTAGTCCTACTTTTGAGGTCATCGATGCATATTCTTCTTGAAAATTTTGTAATAATTTTGCAGTGCCGTCTGGGAACCAGTGTCTCAACGCTAGTCTCTGCAGTGACCTGTGTATCTTGAGAAACGGCACTGATACCTGTCTCTGTCCCAATGACAACTGGGTTCTGGACACCGACAACAGAACCTGCTTAGGTAAAGGCTGATGGGTTGTACCAATTCCCACGAAGAATATCATTCTTCAAAACATTTCTCTCAATCAACGGTTTGATACAAAAGCAGTCATTTCTTGAACACCAAAGACCAATTTCAATATCATTTTCAGATAAAAACGAATGTTTGCCGAACAGTGGTAAAGGTCCCTGTGTGGGTGGTGATAATACAACCTGCGTAAATATCGCAAACGGTAACGGATTCAGATGTGAATGTCGGAACAATTTTACACTGACCAACAGTATCAACTGTATCCGTGAGTTGTTGCATTTTTATGAATGATTTTTCCTACATATATTGATGAATATGACATGAAAACTGCTTATCGTAAGTTTGGAACAGTTCTATGTAGGATCAAATTTATCACTTATATCTCTACTTCCTGCCACTATTAACGTTAAAGATTGTATATGGGAATAATTCAACTCTCTTCAAGATCGAAATGGAGGTTACAGTTCATGGTCTGAGTTCACGACTTGTAGCAGCACTTGTAAAGGGACGAAGATCCGCACACGAACCTGTGATAACCCGACACCAGTGGGATCTCTTGGGTTGGATTGCGATGGAGACGCCGAGGAGGCTGTAGCTTGTGGTGCAGACTTTTGTCCATGTAAGCTCAGGCATTATCCATTAATTTTGTTAGAAATCATGTGTCTTGATATGAAACTACAGACATTTGCAATTGGAGATTTTGTAGTGATTCACAAACACAATACGTTTAATTACATTGTTGGAATGGTTTTAGTGACAGAGATCGAGAAAGACAACGGCATCTTCATCAAATGGAACACAACATTGGCTGTGAAACAGTTGATCCAAATCAAAGACAGTGCTTTCTTCCCTAGATGTGCAGAACTTCTCAATGCACATTGTCGCGTAGCAAATAACTTCGCCTCTTGTTGTCCAGGTAGAGGAAACAGGTAGTGTATTTGATTTTATTTACTCTCAATTATAGCTATTTTTCAGTTCAGTATTATTTGCCTCGTTGTACATTCGTATTCTAATAATGAATCTCTTAATTTAGACAAACAACTTTGGATAAGAGTTACATTCTGTCGTCACAAATAGAGTTTGGAACAGATTATCCAAGAATATCTACATCTGACTCTGACATTATGGAAATAGTAATCGTAGCAAAGGTAGGCGTTTTCCTCTAAAAAATTAGACTTTTAAAAGCTGCCGAGTGAGTCTCATTTAGATCTATATGGTGTGTCTTAAAATAAGTATCTTTTGCTTGGTAAAGGTGGATTCGGACAATGATCTTTGTCTTGACGGAGATTCACAGTCTAACAATAACGCTACAAGGAAGAAGAGGGCAATTACTATTAATAACGCCACAGAATTCGCTGTTCCTCAAGATGCTCTGATCGCATTGTTCAGCGCTAATGATACGTGAGTTGAATCGAAAGAAAAATTAGAAAAGGTTCAAAAGACTGTAGATAACCACAGATAACATGTGATATCGCAGAGTATGCTGAAATGACTTTGATGGGTTGATCGTTCGCAAAGGTGCATGTTACGATGTTTCTTCATCGTCAAGTAGGTCCCAAAGTGGTATGACATATTTTTCTGGAATCAGATGCTGTCGGTATACAGATTATAGCTTGTAGCACAGTAATTTATAATCGGGGTTTTCACGATAAGGAAATCCGATGCATTTCTGTCAGATTATTTGACAGATCTAAAGTTACACAGAACAAAATAAATTTCGTCGAAAATTGCCCCAAGTAGGGTTTGAATCCACAACCTCAAGACCATCACTCTAATGCTCTACCAACTGAGCTAGGCAGGAATCTGTTGGGCAGGAGGTTTCTGAAGTGAGCTTTATTTGTTTCATGCACCACTTCACATGTTGGACTTTGTTCATTGAGGGTGCTCTCTTCTTTTCAGGACTGTCAGTTTAAACACGCTGATCGAGATGAGATTCTCGGGTGTGACATTTGTGTTGGTGGCGACAGCGGCAGCATCCACTATTACAGATCCAGTGGATCCGTCAGCAAGCACAACAACAACGACGACGGCGCGAAGTACTGTCGCGGCTGAAGACGATGATGGTGTTGAAGGCTGGGTGATCGCTGTGGCCGTCGTCTGCTCCGTCATTGCTGTTGTGATCATTGTAGCTGTGGTTATAGTGATCATCAAAGCTAAGAGGTAGGTGTAACGCAAACTCCAATTGATTCATTCAAAATTACTTTTTTGATGCCTAAGTTTATGTGTAAAGATAACAATAGTTACAGGTAATGCTGCTTCTTTGGGGCAAAATTTCGCTGTTCTGGTAAATGAAAGCAGATTGCAATCTAATTGTTCATTACATACCCATCGCAAACAGGTTTCAAGCACTTACAACAAAATGTTTCTATTTACAGGCCAAGTAAGGTGGATTCAGAGGAAAGTGCCGCCCTTCAGGACTAAGTCCAAAAGGCGGAAAGTGATGTTGCTCACCAAGTATTGAAAGCACTGTCAATAATAAACACTGTGATAACTATATGCACGAGATATTAACACACCAATTAATTACAATAGTTCTATTATCAAAAGTTAAGAAGCGTATTGTGATATAAAATGATACACTGTTGAAGCTAAGTATTTTGTGATAACTTTTATTTTTTGGTTATTGACTGTGTATGATGAAGGCGAAGTGCCTGATACATTTTACAAAAATTAAACACTTGTAACTCACTGTTAAACCATTTGAAACTTAGTAGGAGCACGGGTATTTTTACTGCCACCGTCAACGTATTTAGAGTAGAAACATATACATTTGTTGAGTTGTTGGCTGCACAGGACCAACAAAAATATAATATTCCGTGTATTGCAATGCATCAATGTGATAATGTATCTATATTTTAACAATTCCTTAAAATTTTGACACAGATGTACTGATGCCTAGGACTGTAAATAGACTTATGCGCCTGTACTATGTTGTAAGCTTGACGTGATGTGATAGGGCCTCAAAGGCATGTTGAATGTTTGTGTACTGCAGGGCCTAATTCTACTCACACGAGGCAACCTAGATGACGTACATCTTAACAATTACTATAATATTTTGTGTACATTCCTTTGGCGCACGGGCATTATTTTTTGCGACAATGAAAAAGGTTGAAAAGATAATAATTTGTATGCTTGGCTGCATTTGAATTTTACAAAAATTATTTTGCTGATCATGAAACTAATCCAAGTCAACAATGTAGCTTTCCACGAAGACGAATATTTTTGTAGAAAAGAGCAAGAAAAACTCACGCCTAAAAGTACTCAAAGAAAATGGTAAATTAACTGCTGACTTGCTGAGTTGCTACAGATTTCAGTGAACCTTTCTCAGATACACATGTTTTTATGTTTTTCTATTCTCATTTTGCTTCAACATCCAAAGGTGACTTTTTTCGACTTCCTCCAGAAAAGTTACACATTTGCATTTATTTTATTCGGAAAATGTGTATTTTTTAAGTATCCACTTTTATAAACCTAAAATTTGTCACTTTCCACTTAAATTGTGTTAAAAAAATACCGAATTTCTAAGATTCAGGACCTTGCAAGTTTATATTGGCTGCGAGTCTCAGAATGATGCCAGTTGTAGTTGGGAGGGGAGGCGGACTTCGCTGCAACGCTGATATGAGAAATGGTGGCTATTATCCACTTGTGATGCTTGTCAACAACCGAAAAGTACTTCTGAATTTTACATTGGAACTGAAATTTACATTTTGAACAAAAATACTTTTCTAAAATGTAATGGACTTTTTGAAATAAACTTTTGAGTGACAAAGATTGGTGGTCATTTTGTACTATAATTCGGATATACTGGTATCGGAAAAAATATTTTACCATTCCCATTTCACTGGATTGACATAAAAAAAATTAACCCCAGTCTAGTTTTTTGACGAACTCAGCGTTTGGCTGGACTGGAAAACGTGGATACACAAAGTGGAAGACGAAAATGAAAACATTTCGAAAAACAAGAAGTGCACGCAGAGTCATCAAAGATGATAAGACAATTAGTCATTATGGTAACCGAGGTTTGACCTCGAAATTCATTCGAGTGAATCAATTACTGAACACAGGAGCACGGGGAGGCAATTCTGTGCGTACTGACTAATTGCCTTTGATATTCAGTATTTCTCTTTACTCGCCCTTCAGCTAAATTTTTAATCCCTAATTTCTTACAGAAACACCTTTCTTTCCTGACTACTTTTACATATCAACCAAAAAAACAAGGATCTTTCCATGTAAATTGATGTCATTCTCAGTATTCTGGGAGTAAAAATATAACAGTTCAATTTTTGGTTTACATTCCTGATAATGTCATTCCCGGCTGTTTGTTCCTGAACTGGGGTGCGTGCAGATAGCTTCCCAGAACTTAAAATAATTGCAGTGTATTGCCAATAAGATGAGAACAGAATGCAGTGCATTTCAAATGATTTTCATGGGGGTACTTCATAATATAAATGGGTTTTGTGGTTGCCACATACCTCCTATAGGCTTAATGTGATAGATCTAAGTCTGGTCAGTCCTGCAAAGGAAATGTAAAATAGTCAGTGCGTAAGACATGGCACGCACTGTGCGAATGTCACAACGCAAATAAAGAGGAACAATAAATTTGCAACAGGGTTCTTAAAACATCTTATGGTGTCTCGTCTTTACATGCTTCACAAAAAGACATGCAAATACAGTTTGTGGGAACCATGAACAGCTTACCGCGATGTCGCTCATCCAAACAACTAATGTAGAGGTAAAGTTGCACACACTCTATTTTTACCGCTCGCAAGCAAAAGGTCTTTCGCCTCTTCCCCGGCATGGGTGGTATGCCTCCTACTGGAAGGTTTTCTTGTTTGCAAAACTTACTATTGATATGCATTCACAATTCCAGATAATCAACTTTTGTCTGTACAGTTTAGAATTTAAATGAATTATATTATGTATACATACATCAGGCTCAGGGTAAGAAAGTGAACGTGAGTAACGACAGAACAGGACAATACAAAAAAACTGAGGTTCATTAAGTGAAATGACGTGAACTGAATTTAATTTACAGATTGAAATTACTCTGTTTACTTATAAAAATGATAATCTAGACAAAATTCAGTAGCCGATCCAGAATAGGAAAGAGGGAAAAGGTTACTTTTTGTCGATCATACAGGGATACTGTGCAATGTCGGCTTTCCTTTGGATTTACTTATGAAAATGTACTTCAAAGAAAGTCTTCATCCCAAAGTCTTGCAACACAAGACAGCCTCGCATTAACATTACGACGCAACACCGACCACGCCCTCCGTCCTTATCATGCCAGCCTAGCAGGGGAAGTGGAGGGGTACGAACGTGGTCGGTAAAATATGGTTGCTAAAATGGAAACTTGAACATGAAAAATATTATAAGAACAGAACATAACAAACACTGTCAAATACAACCATTTATTTCAAGGAGTTATGTACAATCGTAATTAACACTATTTTTTCAAATGTTTGGATTTCTTTTTTGTTTACGTAAAGTTCGTGGACAGGAACATTATTTATCATAAAGCCTTTGACTTTACTTTAAGTCAAGATAAATAAAGTCGTAATTTGTCTTAATAAAATAATTATCCTTTCAGAAAGGACATCATATTGAGAAGGAACATTTACAACAGAATATTTTCGCAGAAGATCACCCCCGCACTGGACACATTTCTAAATTTTTTTGACGTCAGAACATCTTGAAGTCTTCGGCTGAACGTCGGTTGCTTCTGTCGTTTATTTGGTCGCTCCACATCGTGGGCATCTTAACCTCGTCATGAATAGACAACACAGAATACCACAGGGAAAAAACAAAATGGCTAAAACAATGCCTAGCACTGTGTATTCTGATATCATATTGGATTGCTGAAAAGAGAAAAAGAAAACAGTATTGATAACTTGAGGAAATCTTTACTGTAAAGCAGGAAAAGAAAAAATATAAAAGAATTAAACACAAATAAAGCAAAGGAAGTTTGCACCTCCAATGTCGCCAGAGTGAAAGGTTCAATTGAAATAATACTTGCATGACATGAGTAACAGTTGCCGTGCCCTTGTATGACGGTTGTACCAACAGGTTGTTGTACCACTACCACACTACTCTGTTGTGGTGGTGGAGCATAGGCCGGTTGGACTGGACCTTGAAAGTAGGGTTTGGATTTAAGGACAACATTAATGCCAAAGGAAAAGGATTAAAATCTTAAAAACATCGTGTACAGTTTTATAGGTTGTAAAAATATATCTACCACTTGGCAGACCCAGATAAAATAGCAGCCTATGTGAATTGCTCTCCAAATCTTGAGACGGTATGCATAAAGTACGGTGGCGGATCCAGAATTTGCCAGACAGGGGGCTCTAGCCCTAAATTGGGGACGCCAATATATTATTTAGCCATATTTTTCGAAAAACTGCATAAAAAGGAAATTTTTTTGGCAGGGGGTGTGTCCCCGGCGCCCCTTGGAGCCGCCATTGAGGTAGATCTGTATAACATCTTATTCCTACGAAAACTCCACTAAAAGTACTATGGTACCCGTAGGCGGAGCGGCCCCTGGATATGGTGGCGGTTGTTGTCCGGGTTGTTGCTGAGGCGGGGGATATGCCGCTTGTGGTTGTTGTGGAGGCGGATAAGCACCAGGCGGCTGCTGTTGCTGATCGTATGGATTTGGTTGCTGTTCCATTTCTATTGCAGAAAAATGTGAATCCAGTAAGACGCCATTACAGGTAAATCTCACTAGAGAAATACTGGTATTCACTTAAATGATATTGCTCTTTTACTAATTTACTTTCACTTCTTTACAATTCCTCCATCAGACGATAATTTTCTTTTATCTTAACAAGATTTATACTCAGATCGTATGCGGAACTTAAGATCTCAATGGTTCCTTAAAATTTATTCAAGCGAGTTTCAAGTGGGTTTAAATTTCCACTTGATCTTATTTAATGGATTTGGTGCTTGGCATAAGTCCAATCAAATTGGTAATGTTAGGTAATTTACAAAGTTGACCTACCTTGATTTGACTTTGTATTAGATTATCACAGTACAATTATTATGAAACGATTATTTTAATAGGTGATTTTAATGCCTGTTTGATAAAAATATGTCCCTTTTGCTGAAGCGCAGAACTGAAGATACAAATATGTTAAAACAGCGTCCAATATGGTCGATAATCACATGGCAACTAGGACAACTAAACACTAAACCACAAGTCGCTCTATGCAGATCAATAGTTAGCTCCAATGACGTGAGCACTGATATTTACCGAGGTGTTTACTCCGTCCTCAACGAAGTATAAATTAATCATTTATTGGGTGTGGACCTCCGGTATTTGATTCAAGTAGGAAAAGAAATGCATTGTCAGTCTGGAGTAGACGTTCTTTGTTGCTCATACTCACGCAATGAATTACAGAAACCAGTCGTCTTCATTCGTCTGACATAAAATTACATACCAGTCACAAACCATTGATTATCTCAGTTACGCCCCGATTGGTGTGTTATCCATTGTTCTTTTCTGTGGATTAATTTTCGTTACCGCTTTGCTGAATTTCCTTTGTTTCCAAAGACAATTAAGCAGACAATTGATAAAAAAGTGACACCAGCCACCTGTGACATATCTGTGCTGAAACTCAAAAATGATGAAAAATAAATTTATGTCATGTTTAATGCAATAATGGTGTTTTTACCTTATTATTTTGTAGATCAAATTCCACATATTCTTAACAATTTCAACCATTCTTCACTGCTTTTTTCTCCATTTTCAAACTAAGCTAAACCCTCCTCCATTTTTCATTGGATTTACCAATCCTTTGGTACACATTTAGAATGCATCCTGTCAATAGCTCCACAAATTTAGAGCTAAATCCAAACATTTTTGGATGGTTTAGGGTCACACTTAAAATATCTTATACCATACCCCTTAGCAATTTCTCATTGGCAATTTGAGGCACTTCCCATTGTAATTTTTTGTCAATTTTGGAGACAAGACACCTAAAGACATATCCTAGGACCCTTTTTGGTCATTTTTGAAATATGTCCATTTATGACAATTCCAGGACCTTCAGAAAATGAAAGTTTCTTGATGAAGGAGTGACAAATCTTCCACATATTTATTTTGTCTAAGGTTGGCAGGTATGTAGGCTATATCATGGCACCATTTTGGGGAGGGAGGTGTAATACAATGCTTTGTTATTTGGGTCCAGTGTCCGAGCTATGGCCATATGAGTAAATTGTCATTTTGAACCAGCAGATAACTCACCTGTTTAAAGCATGACAGGTAAATGATAGGGGTGCAATGTCAATTGGTGATTTGTAGAGGATCTTTTGGGCTCCCAGAATTCACCTTTTGAGAATTTTATGATTGTAAATTTTTTTGATGAGCCGTCATTAGTCTTGTGAATAGGTTGGGAGGTAAAAAATGATGTGAGTAGTCAATTTGAACATGCTCTAGGGGTATGTAATGTCAAAATAAGAAAATATTGAACAGGGGCTGCTGGGGCAAATTTCTTAAAATTTGTCAAGTGATCTGAATTTTGTGATCAGTGCTACAGGTTCCTGTCTCCTTAGCTGTTGTGAACAGATTTTGACCAATACTTAGTAGATTTAGATGTGGCACATGGCTATATACATGTCACATGTACAATTTCATGTATCTTCACTGATACTGCATTGATCCTTCCTAAATTACTTTCCAGGGAGTCTCTATGTTTATTATTGCTGCTTTATGTTAATTAGCAGGTCTGTTGGGGATTTAAGTGCTATTTTTGAATATTTTACCATGTAGACTTGATCTACATGGTAATCAACATGAGGATGATCAATATGGTGATCACAAGTGGATTGAATTTGACTATTTCTAGGAGCAGTTTGGCAAAATCCTTTGGGTTAAAGTTACATCTAATTATGGTCTATTAATGGTGATATTTATTATAGTTTTATCTGCTAAGAGGGCTGAGTAATTGGACCTAAGTTGATCAGAAAATCGACATGATGGCTGCATGCTGGCATTAAAGAACATGCCTGGGCTCCTTGTTCACCTGTGACACAAAAGTTTTTTGTAAAACAGCCTTTACACATGCTCAGAAGAGCATCTGCTTATGAACTGAGTTACTGGCTTTAAGGTAATTTGACACAAAACAGTCTCTACCCCTGTCATCACTTGTCAATTAATCCATGAAATGCAACCTTTATATAGATCAAAAGATGGTAACTGTTGACAGGGTAGTACTGAAGACATACAAACATTGGTGGTTCACAGGTAAAGGTGTGGAGGCAATTTGCAATATTTCAAATTGTTTCTTTATTTTAAGCCATTGTGGATCCCTGTTGATACAGCAAGTAGTATCCATTAATATTTATGTCTTGTAGAATTTTCAGTTTGAAATTCCACATAGAAATAGTACAATCAGTGATTGACCCTTGACCCCCACCACCCTTGACAGCACACATTCATTAGGTGAAATGCTACAATAATCCCTTGAATCCTACCAACCTTTAACACCACCACCTTTGACTTCCTTCACCCTTTACCCCATAACATTTAATAAATGAAAGATGTCAGGCATCAAAAGTCAAACAACTGTGCCCCATTGCCCATGTGCTTCATCACCTCTGTCCCCATCTAGATCTAGTAGGTATTGACATTATTCACTGAACACAGCCACATATGTTCACCATGTGCCCCATTTGGATCTCATAGGAAAGATGTCAACAAGATGTCAAATTATCAAAAAGATGTCAAATGTCAAAAATCAAACACCTATAGACTGTGGAGGATGTTCACAAAAAAATTAATTGACATAATGAGGTTCACACATAGTGACATCAATTTTGATGTCACATCTGATGGTCACCAAAACCCCCAAAAATGTCCATAGAAAGTATTTTTGACATATTACTTACACAACCGCAGCCTGTCACAGGGCTATTTTTGACATTTTGACATATGATTTATTATTTAAACCACCTCAGCCTGTCACAGGGCATTTTTCAACTTCACTATGCATCAGAAATGTTTGAAATAATCAAGAAATGATTTTTTGACAAATTAATCTTAAAAAAGGGACATAGAAAAACACAAAAAATACCTCATAGCTCTTACATTTGACTACATTAAGATAGTTGCTCATAATATTTTGGTGACATTCATTATCATCTGTATCCGAAGGATGGGGGAAGGTAATAGTTTCAGTTTGTCAGCTGGCTTATATGGGGGAGGGGGTACTCAGCTGACTTGTATGGGGGTACTCAGGTGGGGTGGGATGGGGTATTCAGGTGACTTGTATAGGGCTACTAAGCCCGGGGGTACTGAGCTGGGGGTACCCAGCCGAGGGGTACTGAGCTGGGGGGTGGGGGGGGGGGGTACCCCAGGCTGAGTACCCTCCCCCAGGATAGGGCAGCTATGCAGTGGGTGGTATCCATGTTTTAGATCCTCAATAGAATTCAATGCATTTCTACTTGTTCTCATTCTATTTTGGACTCTACCTCGGTGCCCTCGAGAATGCTATTTACTGGGACATAGTTGCAATAGTGCAGTTTAATTCCATCACCAGACTGTGGTACTTATAAAACCTGCAACCAGTATTCTGCACATGGTTTCCTAGAACCAGACAGATGTAACTGATAGCTTAAATACATTCATCAAATTTAGATAAAGAATTTTCTTGTATTTTGATATGTTCTTTCTGGAGAATATGAAAACGTTACAGTTTCGTTAGTGAAATTAGAACAAGGTGTGGTCATGCTTTATTTGCACTCTCTGAAGGAACACGGCGACTAACTCCTTAATGCAGGTGAATGTAAAGCTGTATGAATGAGAGTATGTACCGGTGGTACAACAAAAAAATGACAAAAGAAAGAAAATAAGTGACAAATGACACTGGCAATTCACAAATTAGCTTTCCTTAAATCGGACACTATTGCCCAGATATCTCGGGGATGATTAAAATTGAATGATTACACTATAAATCAACACTGAACAAAAATATTAGTAACAATTGATATGTGTACAAATGTATTTTTACCATCTGAATCACATTTTTTGATCAAAATATTTGTTTAACAAGAAAGTCCTCCTACGTGAACGCAAGAGGCATACCGTAGCAAGTACTCGCTGTGTTATCCTATCTGGGGGGGGAGTACCCATGCTGAGTACCCCCACAGCTGAGTACCCCCCTGGTTGAGTACCCCCGGCTGAGTACCCCCTGGCTGGGTGCCCTCTGTGCAAGTCAGGCTGAGTACCCCTTGTACAAGTCCTGTACGAGTCAGGCTGGGTACCCCCCCCCCCCCGTGAACAGACTGAAAACATTACCTTCCCCATCCTTTGGATGCAGGTGGTAAAAATTGACCAACTACTTACAGCAAAATCTCATTTGGTAAAGTTTCAGCAATATCATTCAAAATAAGATAGTAAGTAGATCTACAGCAAATAATAATTATTATATAGATGTCTTTTGTAAAGCCCTTGAAATGAATTTCATAATTACAGAATTCCAACTTCCATATGGAAGTTGATTATCATTTTATAATAGACCTTATCTCTTGTCCTTTATCAAACTTCCATATATGGAAGTTTATTATTATTTTACAATAAACTTTATCCCTTGAGCAAAACCCATACGTCAGGTCATGTTCAAATGTAGTGCAAGGCTAAACTTTAAAATTTTGAATTTCTAGATGTTTAATGACAGCCATTTACAGTGATTAAAATTGAATTACCAAAATGTTTATACACAACACCAATACAACAACATAAACCTTTATTTTTTTAATGGTGTATGTGTGTCTACGAACATTAAGTTAGTGCTAGTTACACTCCTTTAAAAAATATACGAGCACTACCAAGCAAAAAGAACAGCTTTCCGACAGAATATTTCACTTAGGGAGGGTGTGCTGGTCCTGAAAGGCCAATAAATACATATGAGCAGAGACAACAAGCAAAAAGAACAGCTTTAGACATAATATTTCACTGCATACAGACCAAGATAGGAGAGAGTTTTCAAGAGAGATTTCATAACGTTCAGTTCTGGGGAATGGCCTCTCCTTGCAAAATTGTTTTGTTACTTGAAAGGTAAATAAGTATCTGTCATACAAGATTATATGCCTGAATTTTTTGCAATGGTAACTAAGAAGATCACATGCAAAATGTGGTGTTTGGGTTTCTAATGTCTTGTGAGCATTTGAAATCAATACATAACTGAAACATTGCATTCTAAGGTGGAGTAATGAAGATAGGAAATGTTCAAATTTAGATATTGAATTAAGTATGGAAAAGCTTTTTGTTACAGAGATATTCAAGATTTTCATTACTTTTCCATTACCTTTCAATCATGCAAGCCTTTCCAAAACCTAAAATGTTCCGAAAACGTAAAGAATGCATTGTGATGGGAAACAACATTTTACACACATTCGTAGAACCGGTCATATTTAAAATAAATCCATAAAATGTGTACCAATTTACCTCAAGGTTTTGTGTGACCAAAGGAAAAACTACAAGAATGGCTGCTGTATCAATTGAGATTAAGCGTATTATATTATATTATATTTAGCCGAGCCGGAGTGGCCGTGGTATACAGTGCTAAGCTCGCCGCACAGACCATCAAGGCTTTGAGGTCTGAACCTCCACCAATGCTTGTGGACAGGTATGCAAGTATATGATTCAAAAAGACTTGGCTGCCATGTTGACCTCTGTACAGTCAGCAGGTGTCACACCAGAGGTGGATCTGAGGATCACACAAGTGAGAAAGCATGCAAGGGATCCATCCTAGCTTTGAAATCCAGGGCAAATGTCCAAAACAGGGGTATCAGTGGCCCCACGAAAAGGACTTATGTCCTCCAAAAATTTATAAAGATACAATATTTTATGGTAATCCACCGAACAACTGATTTTTCTGTGAAGCTCTCCTCTCATTCAAATGTCTGCATCTTCAATCAGATTTGTCCTCTGAGTGTCACATTGTCTTACACACTTCAAATTGCAGTAGCATTAGTGGTGGACGTTCAAGAATATGAGTATTTAGTGGCTGTACAGTAGCAATTACCAAAAATCACAAAAATGCCTGCCATCACTCTATTGTTCAATATTAGAGACTTGTAACAAAAACCAAACACCACTGAGATGGCAATCAACCAAAAATCATGAAAATGGTTGCCAAGACTCCACTTTTCCACACAGAGACCTGCAACCAAAACCAAACACTACTTAGGTAGAGTCAATCTACAGCTTGAACACATATGTTGGTGGCCATCTTGGATTACAGCCATTACCAAAAATCACAAAAATGACTGCCATCACTCCACTGTGCAACAGAGAGACTTGCAAGCAAAACTGAACACCATTAAGATTGTATTAATCTTGAAATTTGAGGGTGTTGTTTTCCATCTTGGATTGCATTATTTACCAGAAACAACAAAGGTGATGCCATTGTTCCACCATTTTATGATATTTGGTAATGTCTGATATCCAAGATGGCTGACAGCATGATAGCTAATGAAAGATAGCCAAAGGCGGACCAAAGACTCCCCCCCCCCACCAAAACTGGAAATTCAAGTCTCCTGATATTTGGTTAATCTGTCCTTGGGTGGGTTCAATTTTCCCAGGAATGAGTTCCATCAAGTTCCAACGAGTCACCATAGTGCATTTCTTTGATCCGTGATATTAATCTAATTAGAGTTTTTGTTAAGAATGCGCCGCTGTAGTTGATACAAAAATGCTGTTTGTCGGTGTCTTTTTACAGCAAAGTTTGCGGAAGAACAGTTGAACATTGTTTCGAAACTGACGTCCTGACAAACAATACAGGATAAAGTTCACCGCATGGTTGGCGTAGTAAATGTCAATGGCAAATGACCACCTGAAAGCGTTAGAAATATTTTCGACATTTTAACAAGATCGTAGTAGCTTTTTTCCGTTTGATACTGCTTAAGCTAATTATTTGGATTGATGAGATAATCCGAGCTAGTGATATCAAACTTGCAGTCAGTATTATGCAGATGAGTGCGCAAGATAAAATCTTTTATCGAATAAATGCATTATACGCGTTAGATCGTGAAGTTTCATGGCATCGAGATGTACTGTATTTGGTGGAATATTTTATTTTCATAAACTAGTATTAATTTTCGTTTGTTGAAATAAAATTCACTACCTTAAAGCCACAATAGCCTGCCAGCGGTGCTGAATATTCCAACCGAATGGATCACTTTTATCAAAAAGATACCTGTGAAAACATAGGGATGTTCTATTAGTGAGGGAAAACAGAACAGAACAGCAAACATGTTTCTACATCTCCGTTTAATTCTCACAATTTTAGTTGTAGCTGTGTATCTACAATTAATGGGTGGATACTAGTAGTCAGAGTCTAAATAATCCATGACCAGGCGGCCACTTGGATTTTTGACAATTGCAAGAAGAAACGAGAACAATTGTAGACATTTTAAAATTATTGTTTGTGCAGCTGTTTGTATCTGGGATGAACTATTGTGTCTAAGGAATTCTGTTCATGAGACATAACGGTTTGATAAAATAAATGAATTGAATTAGATAAAAGTAGAATAAAGATCTCGTTCACACAAGATGTTATGATAAATAGACAATATAATTAGTACTTACATAACTTGCAAAGGTGCCATGCAAATCAGATGCACGAAGCTGACAGTCAGTAACATAACAGTTACTCCATGTGCGGAATCATCCTTCCCACCAACTGGTGGTGAAGCACCAGTCAATGTCCTTCGCTTAATTAATTCATGCTGCAGTTTCGCTATGATTGCAATATTACAAAGCAATAACAACACGAAAGGAGCGACTGATCTCACTATGAAATCTTGCCATGGCCTTATATTTGTTATGTAATTATCAAGCGAAGGATATTCATAAGAAATAGTGCAATACTTCAATTCCTTTCCTACACTGTCAGTTTTAAAACCGTAACTCCAAAAGTAATGGGCATATGCCACACAACTTAAAACAAGTATTGTTAACCCAACAACTGAAGACACCTTTTTAGTGGAGATAGATTTAGCCTTTAATGGAAAATAAACAACTATCAGTCGTTCAACTGTAACCGATATCAAAACCCAACTTGATACTGTGGAAGCTGTGTGGTTTACAAAAAACCAGGACTTGCAAACCCATTTATTATAACTGGCAGTTTCATAACCTGCAAAATAGAAATAGAAAAGTAAAGAAACAAGAAAAACAGAAGGAATTGAAAGCTGATGAAATATTTGAGGACTTTGTTGTGGGCATGGATTCCTTTAGCTGATCTAAAAGACGGGAATTTTTTCTTTGTATCCTTGTAAGGCTTTACTATAGCTGCTTTGGTAATATTTCATTTAATGTGTTAACAGAATATTTCAGAGTTGTTACTAAAATGAGAAATTTCATTTGATATGGAAAGTTCTAATTTATTTTCCGTCATGTTTACCTTTGAGGGACAGCAAGATAAAATTAATAAACATCATACCGAAGAATCCCCTTGGAAGAATGCGACCAAGACAGCCCACCATACATACAATGATATCACTCATGGCCAAAGATACTAGATAAATATCAGTGGATGATAAATTAACCTTCTGCAGAAGCGCTCCAATGACACTTAGGTTACCTGTTGAAAAAGGAAGTCTTTTGAAAATTGTAGTTCTGTAGTTGTCAATAATTCCTGGTGCGGTAATGTGTACGTTGACGGTGGACTCTGGTCCCTGATACTTTTCCTCGGATTGGGAGGTGTCAGGGAGGGGGATACCCCGATCAGGTCCCAGGACAGGGTATCTCCCAGACAGTACCAGGGCAGGTGTACCCCACTCACAGGACCAGGATAGGGGTACCCCACAGACCCAATGGACAGGATATGCTGCAGGTGGTATGACTATTGCGGTCACACCCTGCAGGAACATCACTAATTTCAGACTTAAATGACAATATCAGTAATTTCTGACTTTTTGCTTTCCATGTAAGTCTATGGGTATTTCAGATTTTGAATGGTGGAGACTTTACTGGTGACATTACAAATCTAA
>JBCAUG010261783.1:0-18233 GCA_038406175.1 Haplosyllis leylae
GTTTAGGAAGTATTTTTGCCATGTTTATTTTGGCTCTGGCTCAGTGGCTCTGGCTCAGCCAGAGAAGCCTCACGAAAAAATACCGTAGAAAAATTATATTGCTCAGTTTATCAGCAATAGCTTGCCAATAAGGAATGTTTCTGTGACTTAATCTGAGGTCAGACTGCTGTGAAGAGATACTGGTTCGTTCTTGAGTTGTTGCCCGGGGGTCAGGGCAACGCTCACATAATTAGCGTCCCTCCTCTGTCCAGCCCCCATCTACCCTTGCGGTGTCATTGCTGTGGTCAGGCGACCTTCTCTGTGGTCTAAACAGTGAAAATGACCAATATACTATTTTTTCATAATTTGAAATGAGTTAAAGGTAATTACAGGACATTTTCCACCCAATCTTTACTCATTTTTTTCACATCAATGCAAATTTAATTGATGGCTCCATTGTAAAAAATACTTTCACTTTAATTTTCTGATCCTGCATCTATTTATCAATGTATAGTTATTTCAGTGAATCCATGTTCTTTTCAAGCTGAATTTTAGATACTAAAATAATTTTCTTTTTTTCTCGGAAACATTAGGCAAACTGCAATTTCTTGCTCGCACACACCTGACGTAAACGAAATGTTTCTATCCTAATGACATTGTAATAAAGACAACTGTTTTCGAGGCAAGAAATGAATCCGACTTCGGTTCTCTGTTACTGGTATGACAGTCGGTATGTTTGTGTATGAGGACACTGGAAATGTATCCAGTTATTAAGAATACAATCCCACTAAATGAGGTAGATTTTTTCGAAAGAAGAAGGAAAAGTAATCCAGTTTACAAATAAATAGATGGAGCCAGACATAAGTTATTTATGTATAATGTAACTCTGAACAGTATAAATAATATACAGTATTCTCTCCTGATGTTTTTACAGTTGTCAGATCTTATGCTAACAAAATTAAATCGCTTGCATATTCGACACATTAAGTGGGTGTGACGACATAGTCTCAATCGTAACTTGGTTTTAATTTAAAACCCCACATGGTGCAAGACACAGTGAGATTTGCCGGTTAACTACCCTCTTAATCGATTGTATCAGTTACAAAATAATATCAAAAAGATTTTCTTCTGCAAGAAAATACGTGGATTTTATTCTAAATTAGATAATATCCCTTGATTCAACGTTTGAGAAACCCGAAGTGTCTACTAAATGCTTCAGAAGTTGCGGATAAAATTATGTTGTCTTAGTCCTTGAAAGCCTCATTTATTTCCATTTATAGGATCACCCAAATCACCATAGTCCATAATATTCTACAAAGGCACGATGGAATGAAGTTAAATTTTAATTTTTACTCATCAAATGCCAAATGACATATTGCATGCCAGAAAAATTATTCTTTGTCAATCTTTTGAGCTATAAATCATAAAAAACATTCAATTCCACTTATCTTAAGGCCAGACTCTTGTTCGATGACTTTGACATTTGTACATTTGACAACAAATTGTCTCCAATAAGAAATGAAAAATTGATTTCCTTGGCAATGCACTTCCCTGTAATTATACTAACAGTCATCAATGATTGACAAGAATATTTCCCAATATTTTTGATATCATAAGTTCATTCTCCTGTGATCATCGTAATTTAAAAACAAACGTATGAAATTCTGTGACATTTCAGTTGCGAAGGAAATGATAATACAAAACGCATTGTATTTTAGGTGAGAGAGGTCTACAGTGATACTTATGCAAAAGAAATAAAGTATGCATGTTGTTATTACATATATTATTTTCATGTCTTTTACAAGACGTGGTTTGTACAATATTTCTGTACTATAGTTAATGATTAATGTAATCAAGTCACGGAAGAGAAACTGTCTGGACCGCTTCAACAGGTATCTTTGAAAACTAGTGACTACCGACTGTTGAATAAATGATAATAATCCACTAATTGAAAGGTGATAATAATGTTATTAATTAGTCATACCAACATCTTTATTCATGCGTTTGATACCATTGACTCTATCATGAGACCTCAGAATTAGAAATGTCGCGAAAAAAGCTTTACGTCAGACATTTTTCGCCTGTGAAGCAAAATATAGCAAAATATAATGAAATATTGAGTAGTAATGTGAAAGTAAGGTATAGTGGAGTAACTTGCACTTTCATTCATCTGAATGGTATTCAGAATCACGAGATAGCGACACGTCTCATCAGTTTTCGGAGTATATCTTGCATAAAACTGTTGCGTTTTGACAAAAAAAAGATTTTGTAAACTTTTTGAATTAGATTATTGAATTAGATTATTTTTGCAGATAAGAATTTCACGGAAAGTATTTTTTCAACACGCCTGTAAAAATATTAATATTCCTTCACGCAAACCAATTGTACACAATCGTAATAAGCTGTCATGGGCGAAGACAGCTCTAGCTTGGAATATCATACAGTACAGACTGTTGTACACAGCAGGAGTACCACAATACAGTATGCCACATAATTAGGCATGACAAGTACCAACCACAGAGCACACCCCATACGCCACATCACACGCATTACCTGGAACTCACACAGCTTCAGTCGTCATCCTGATTAAACTGTCTCCATAAACATTTCTTTCATTCGGGCTTCTTCTTGTATACCTTGTACGTTTGGTGTCGCGCAGAGTTCTTGAATCATTTTTTTTTTTCATTTTATCAATCAAGATGATACAAATGCATTGTGGAAAGTGTGTGACTAATGTATTATCCTCCTCGCGGAGGGTTCCGTGTAGACAAGGTCCAGTTGTTTCACATGGAGCACTGATGAAAATTTCGTCTGTCCTTGTCTGTTTTCAACATATGGATCATGTGTCATTTTAGTTTTTATTGTTTTAGTGTGGTTCTCAATTTAAGTAGTTTTCTTTGAAGCGGGTGGTAAAAAGATTAATTCTCAAATGTGGGAAAGTCAAAAAGATTTTATATCCAGTCGCTTTCATTAGTCATCTGGTCTTGTCTTTTAGTTATTGCTAAGTGACTTATATGTTCCTGTCTTTTTTCTTTCTTTGTGCATAATGATGATGCATCATGACTTTGAGTGTAAGATATTATGATATATTAATGTTGATTCAAGAGTTGAAATATTAATACCAGGTGTAAATGATATGACAGAGAAAATGGGAGAAGAGGTCGGCTGTTTTTTGCATCTTCCAAATTTCTTTGCACTGTACTAGTGATCATCTTGAGGGTGCATCTGGTATATCAGAGTCTTTTCTGAAGTAATTCCACTAAATAGCTGACCATAGGAGACACGTGACAGTTAAGAGGGTGATTGTGCAGTATGAGTCAGTGTTTGAAGTTTGCCGAACATGGGAGGATGGCAGCTGCACCGTCCAGCTTCACAAGCGCTCAGCTGTACGCGTTATGACGGAGCGCGAGTTCATGATGGATGACCCTCTTACAAATACAGCTTGGCCATTGGACCTACAGGACATGTACATATGCTTTTACAGACGATTGTGTGCAGGCAGGCAACAGGGGAAGCATCCCCACTCATTGCTCAGATAATAAAGAAATGCAAAATTGAATGAAGCAGGGGGTAGAGTCACAAAGCGGGAAGGTCGGCGGTGCCTGACCTGACAGGGGAGCCTCTGATCTGACCCCGATTTGATTAAAACACTTGTATCAGGCAGCGCTGAAAGAAACAAAGTACACAGATGAGCTCAGATGGCCCTCAGCAAATGAAAGATGCACTTAATTCTGACTGGAGATTGGCTTTTATATCAATCAATTTGATAAAGGGCTTTTACATGTGCTTTCAGTTTGATGTATGTTCAAAGTCTGGATCTCGGGGTCCCACAAGTCTGCACTTCCAAGACTTATAACTCCAGGGGGTTTATGAAACTTAGTACTTAATATTAAAACTTCCTTAAGATCAAATGCTTAATATTACACAGAGAATAATTTAAAGAGACACCATAAAAATATCAAAAGTAATGTGCTGAAAAATGACTTGGAGCAGTCAATGACTCCGTCAAACGACGTCAAAATTCTACTTCCCATCACATAGGCTACTAGATTTCGATTTAGCATACACAGCGATAGCTTTCTGGAATAAAAATAGTGTATTTCTAATTTAGTATGTTTTTCGTTTCCTAGATCTTTATTAATGTGTTTATACTTAGTTTCCTCAGAACTTCAAACGAGTTATCTGTCTAATTAATCATATTATTCAAACATACCTGGAGCCCTGCCTCTCACATTTATAGGTTGTACACTTTCCTAATAATTCTGACAATTCTGACATTTTCACTGCTTGTTCCCTTGTGCTGCCACCACAAAGGAGTCCGCAGAATGTTAATTCTATTTTGCTCAATTAAAAAACAAACAAAAGGTTGATTTCCAACTTTTTTCACACTACTCCATGTGAGTAAAACACAATGTACTTGTGTTGAAAAACAAATTGGGACATATCATTACAAGGCAGATTAAACCGTTCAATTAAGTTACCTTCCTCGAGGAAGCCAGTAAAGTCCCGACAAATATTTCCTGTTATCAAAACTTTCACTGTATATTTAGGAAATTTTACAAACAAGTGACATTCTAACACAAAGCAATATCGGGATTCTCCCGGTAGTTCTACCACATGCAGAATTTGAATTTAAGAGGGCTTCAGGGATTAGGTCAGGATGAAATTGTGCGCAAAACGTCTTGTCCTCTTGCCGTTTTACCCTTAATTTCCAGGAAGGCATTTTCGCTTTAGATTGTTTGAGCTGTGATGAGCAAAAACAACGTCAAAATCGAGGATCAATGGAAAATGAGTGCAACTTCAGTATGCACGATACTAGGGTATCATGAGAACTGCTTACACTCCCAAATACACTACATGACTGATAGACTAACCTAATTATTAGAGTAATGTTTACATTTTGTTGGCAGGAAATCAAGTTATTTTTTTTACCTTCTTTACGTGTATTGAGTAAGAGGGACATGCAGTTTCATCAGGGCTACTCATGGTTGGTCGCGCTCTGAATCAATTTGATGGCCAATGGTATAAACTGCAGGTCGCAGGAAGTTACATTTAAACGCTACATAGGGGTTGATTTTGTAGAAGAAGCTGAATATATGTTTATAGATTCGATCAGCTCGAAACAAAGTACATGAAAAAGTTTGATAGCATTCACCCGTGGGGGCTAATGGGGGTTATGAAGGGTGAATGGGACCCACAGGGTAAATAACATTCACCCTTCTGCTTTCTCGCAGTGGTGCTGCGTATTGTGTTGAGACTGATGTAGATTGGGGCCGAATCCGAATTGCAAATCTCATCAATATACACAAATCACACCTGGCATTGATACTTTTATATGTAGAATTGCGGGCTGTTTATCTGCATTGAGTTTGTACATGGTTTTAGATGGAAACAACAGACGTCGACTCGGATGTGTTTCAATAAAACTAATGACATCCAGTAACAAAGAACAACTTATCAAACTTGCTTGCGGGTCAACAAAAGCAATACATATATCTTTCCTACAATATTTGATAAATATGTAATGCAGTGTGCAATCAGAGATACAGAAATATTTACATTTCCTTGTTGATATTTTTGTGGGCAAGTAGATTATAAAGCTAGAGTTTATTGCAAGTAGACTACGTGTACTGATGGGTCTTCGCCTTCGGGGAGTGACTGGATCTGTCAAGCACATTCCGAGAAGGAATTCTTAGAACCGTGTCTAATTAATGAATCTGTATTGTTTGATTCACCTGGATGTGCCATTTTCACCTTAAACTACTTTGCTTGAGGTTATTTTTTGTATGACCAGCGACATTTGTCTTCTTCTCTATGGCTTGATAAACCCACTTACGGTAGCTAACTTTGCTTACATATGTAATTCAGGTTTTAGTTCAAGCGACGCAATAAGAAGCCACATTCGTAATAAAGGAAATTATATGCCTAATGTCTGAAATCTTGTTGGCTATTAGGCCAGATTGCTGTCCTGTAAGTAATATCGTCTGCGTCTATGAATCTGGTTGTACTCTCAATACATTTTGTGCGATATAATAATGAAAAAGAATGTGAAATTTATTCGTCTTTAAAGGGTGGTGGAGGAGAGCGGTAGCGGAACAGTTCATTTCACAGAAGTGGACAATGAACAAGAATATGGACAATTTGCTTCCTAAAAAGATGATGCTTAATCCATCATTATCACATTCATATCCAACTAATGCCCGCTCCCTGCCTTGTTCATTTACAGATCAGCATCATTATGGGCCTTTATCACCCCATTCATCCTCTATTATGCTTCATATTATTGTAAATTTATTATCATTCTTTAGTGGCAGGAATTAATTATGTGTAAGGGAGCAGAAGGTGTCTATCCCCTAGTGAATCAGGGAGGAGGGACGTTAGGGAGGAATAACACAATCGTTATCTGAAGTTGAACACCAGTGACAAAGGACTAGGGTTTAAAGAATGGCATCAGAGCACTGAATTTGCGAAGCAAAGGGATTTGAGTTTAGAAATGTGGGGATTCGGTAGCACCAGGTCGAACTAGCATTGAGCTTCTAGAGTAGGGTAATTGAAATGGCATATGTCACATCCCAGAGCGATTGCAGCCACTGACGGTGAGGGAATAGAGCACCCATTGTGATGAATTAAATCGGATGTTTTTGAACAATGTTCAATAATAGTCCGTTTTAGTCAATTTTATCAGATGTAGGAGAAATTACAGTGTGATAAAATAGTGCCCCAAACTAACAACACTGGATGTATTCACACATGAAATAGAATTGAGGGTCTGAATCTTTTTATATTTGATCAGATTCACGGAGGACAAAAGTATTCATTCTTATGATGTCTTCGATGAAATGTGTATCTTTTACACAGGCAAACTGCATCTACGATAAAGTAGTGAAACGTTGTAAAATAGTTCAATGGTTTTCAATTATTGCAATGGTCAGGACAAAATCTTCTAATACTCATTACAACTAAAGTTGTGAAAATTTCAAGCTTGCAATGAACGTGAATCTTGACAGGAATGGCAAAGACATAGCTTTTTGCAGCCATTAACCATTTGAAGTGAAGTTTATACGATGATTGCATGGTACAAAAAGGTGGATCGGGTGCTTCTGAGGCACTGTGCTCTGTTTCCATTGTTTCCCAAGTCCATGTCGCTTTTTAATGGTCGGTTGATGTACCTGATACTCTAGCGATACGTTGGTTGGACTGAGTTGTAGTTGGACGGTGTTTGATAGGAAATCAGTGACTGTCGACAGGGTGAGCACTGTCTGACCTTATTTGATGTGGAACAGGAGATAAAGTCATGTTGGTCATGCACCGCGCCCATTACCTTGGCTAAATAGCCTCATATGGTCTCATTTACACCTCCACAAACCAAATCTTGATTTCACACATCAAATGCAGGATATAGCGTAATAATATTTATGGTGGCCAGAAAAAATGACCCCAGTCCATTTATTGGTTTTTGAGAATCACCACCAAGGGACTAGTAATGTGAACATGGGGACCGACTTTGCCTATTACGTGCACAATATTTCATGCTAAAGGCTGATAGCTTGGGTAATTGTGGCCAAATCTTATGAAAATTTAGAGGGCACATTATTAATTAGAATAGGCCAAGTGGAGTGTTGATTGGAGCTTGGGCTGTGGTGTGGCCGTAAGTTTACCATGTAGGCCCATCAGGATGAAATTGGCACGACCATCGCTGCAAATTTGAATATATATTGACCTGTTCCGACTTGTGATTGGAAAATCTGCCCGTCTTGTTGCAACCTCCCCAAAATCTGATAAAGTCCGGTGCCAGGATGCACATTACGGATCAAATTTACTGTAAATCGTCTTTTCTAGCTCTTCATAATTGGTCATGCACATTGGCCAGAATCACCGCTTTAGTTTCATTGTCAAAAGTGAAAAGTTTGTGAAAGTTTATCAAACAGTAAACGTGAAGACCATATTTGGTATGTGGAATGATGATAATGAAGAGATCATTGGGACGCTTTACTTAATGTTACAACATTCTTATCAGTCCTCGACAGCCCTTCATGTAATGGATGCACATGCAACAGAAAAAAATACAACACACAAATGTAACATTACGGGGTAAAAACATAGGTAATTTCAGAGTCAAGGAATAGCTAATAAAACTCGTAGGGTGCTTGACACTGGTGATGTGACACGCAATAGAAGGGCAAACTGCTGTAACGTTGGGTACAGATAGCGGAATCAATTCACCAAATTAGCCCAATAGAAACGTAATTCAACAATCACAATTAGGAATTCAGAGTGGATTCCTTTCATGATTTGGACAATAATTTGATCATTAATTCCCCATATCAGTGAACAGGCAGAATCACTACATTGTGTGCCCAATCGACAGGGATAGATCCATAACATTTAGAGTTTTCCTGCCTTTTAATTAGGATAATGTAACACTGAATTCACTTTTATTATATTGTCACATAATTTAATCATAAAATAGAAACATTTACCTCCTAGTATTTAACAGAAAATGAACGAAGACGGGAATCCATCCTTTCATCCAGTACTGCCTTTGACAGTCAGAAAATTTGTAGTTGCGTGCTCTTTGAAATAGATCTGGACCATCATTCAGATATTGACTGCAGAAATGATAATTTAAATGATCATGAGACCTAACAGCGTTCTGTTCTTTTCCTGCGATAAATGACCCTTTGTTAGATAGCCACTCATAAAATTTTCATATTAATTTCCTCGAAATAATGAAAAAGAAAATAATACAATTAAGCACCGCATCAAAAGGGAAATAAAAAGTCGTTAATGAAATGTGAGAGATCACAGTCGCAAGTAAGCACAGTTGTGTTGGATATTCCTTAGACATCAGACAATTACACAGTGGAATGTTATCTCGGAATATTAATAATTATACAGCGTGAAATATTAATGTACTTTATAACGCACACTAATTATTGTACTAACAAGGTCACTGTTGCAAAACATAGTATTTGTTAGATCGGTTACACAAGGACGCAGAACCTTATTAATTTTCTAAATGTCAAAGCTAACCGCTTTCCCCACTATCTCTGGATGGTCACCAGATTTACGCTTTACACAGTTGCTCGATAAAAGGAAAGCGACATTTACATGACTACCAATACACACTCAAAAGCAATACAAAGTCCAAATACAAAGGGTGATTTTAAATAATTAATTTAGTATTTATCCACATATCATGCCCTCAGAAATGTTTTTTGTGATTAATTCTACTAATTTTCTTGCAGTCAAATTGTAGTTATTTTGCCAAAACAGTGATATCTATTCAACCGTCCATTTTTATTTTCTTATCAATATTTAACATGAAACAATCTTCCGTGACAATTTCATGGTCTGAACTATTTTTACTTTTGTATGGTGAAATATTAGGACATAAATAAGTTACGTATTTATTTCAGTTTTATATTAAAGACTAACACATGACCCGTTTAATTGTTTGATTCTACTGATGTAATCAAAGCCTACATCCTGTTTCTCTATTTCGAAAGAAGAGCATAAAAGTGAAATTCTGATGAAAGATGGGCCGAACTTTTTTACCCATGGCGAGTAGATATTGAAGCAGTCTTTTCTGGGAAGAAGTAAAGTAGTAAGTTGTTCCTCAAGAGGTAGAGATCATTACCTCTATGTATATTTCATTAGACTTGCGAGTCCAGATACACAGTCGAGAAAGCACTTATTTTCTTACTTGCTTTAAATTAATGTGGGCCATATTATTTGATCAGTGGTCTAATATCACCCATGCTAGATGGCTTCAAATAAAATTTTGACAAACTGGGGCTTATTAGGTTGGCCGAGGCCAATTATATTTGGCCAAAGATACACAGAATCCATTAATTAAGGGCTAGGAGCAGGCCTAAGGTCTTGGCCATGCCTACTTAATGTTGTATCTAATAATATTAAGCCACATAAAAGCGAATTTCTCAAGCACATATATGATGGCTATAGTTATTACTTGCTTACAGGAGATGATGCCATTTGGGACTCTGGGGCTACTTTTACTTTGGTACGGTAAAAGGGCGCATGATCCACTTTAGCTGGGCCTTCATTTAGGATGTAATCACAAAATCACACTGTTTAGATCTCCATAGCAATTCGAGCCCGCCATTAAGGGCCATTTGACCAGCAAATGTAATTTTGGGCTTCATTGCCAGCTCCTAAACAAAATTTCATAGAATTTTGATTTCTCCTATGAACTGAAGATCGGACCTTTGAGACACATTTCAGTGTCAGCTGTCAACATTAAGAAGTTAGGGCTATGAGCGTTGAGCACAGCTCAAAGAGCCTCAGCCACAACTTCATTTAAATCTACCGCAATGCCCGCATCAAGACCGGTCAGTTCCTTAATTCCCTAAAATTGGTTCTGCCATAAAGGTATATCTTGTCAAAATAGAAAGAAACGAGTCATAAAAATACGACATTGCCATAAAAGTTGTCCTTAAGGATATTTCAATTGATACCTACTTTTATATCTCTAGTAAATTAAAGTGGTCTTTTCAAAGTCTTTGAATTGAAATTGAATTGTACTTCAATTTCATGCCTCTCCAATTTTGATGATTTCAATAAAATGACTTGGTGACAATATGGTTGTAAATATTTGTCCGTGTCCAATTTAATTCCAATATCAAACTGCACTTGAGTTGCCATGCTTCATAAATCATGTCATCTTTTACTTGATTTTCTTTTTAAACCGAATTCAGTGGTCATCTGTCATATTTGGTGTAATTTCCAAGTGACTGACTCGGATGAATACAGTGGCATCACTGGAGGCTTTAAGTGCACTTTGCAATTTGAACATGGTCAAATGATAATTATGAAACCAGTTTGAAAATATGATGGGGTCTCTGTTCCACACCCATATCGACCTGAAGAATAGCGAATTTCAAGAAAACCGAAATACAGTGGAACAGACTGCCTTTTACTTTCATGTCGGTCATTTTCAGATAGGTATTAAATATCCTGAATCAAGCGTTTGCTTGCTGAATGCTAGACACTTAGGGTCTGTACAAAACGGACATTTCTATAATTACCCATATGAGTTAACCGTTAATGGGAACTAATTTTTGTGGGAAAAAGTTTTGATGTACTCCATAGACTACCAGACAGTGCCAAGTTAAGCGCACACGATATCGGCCAGACGGTGCTTGCAAGCATCTCCTGAGAACTCGCCATTTTTAGACTAATACGATTGACCACTTGCTATCCCAAAAAGCTGTTTAAATTGTGATGACCTCGTGAATAATACCGAAATTTTCATCGCACAAAGACTTATTGTTTTTCATTTTTTTCGATTAATATTCAATTGTTGAATTCAAGTTGTCATCAAATCATTATTATTCCTGGTCAGGATGAAAAGAGGATTCATTCATTTATTTCTCCTTCGCTGGGGGAATTGCAGAAAAAATTTGGAAGTGAAAAGAAAAAGGTCAACTAGGTGGGCCGGCCCAGGTCAATATACACGCATCAAGCTTTGCAGCTTCCTTCCCAAAGCTTTTTATATTAAGACATAGAGGAGTAGTGGAGCACTTGAGGAGGCACCTGGGTTAATTGCTGACAAAGGGTTGTGAGGGCTGATGGTCGTGTGCTGGCCCTGTGATCCTTCATTGCCTCGGCTCTTCGAAGAGATATTCTCCCTGCAAGGAGCTTCCCTTGTTTTGTCTTGGAGCTGCTTTTCCACACAAAGCCATCTATCAGCGCATGCAGAAGAGATACATTATACTACATGCTATGCTATGGTCTTTTGTCTGTACAACATCATCTTCTAAGTGCTCTTTTTTTCGAATCCGCTTAAAATTGTTGGCCTTAGATTGGTGTAATGAATGCATTTCATACTTTCCTTAAACGATAAGAATGTACAACAGAAAATTCACAAGCTGAACATCTATTTAATTTTTTGTCGACTTTACTTGTTTAAAAATGAGATGCATGACGCTTTACTGGGATTTTTTGTAACTTCCCAATGAATTTCTGGCATTCATTAAGTCACCTACGCAAAACAATATCAGTCAAATATTGTGTATTTTGATTTTCATAACGTGACAATCCAGTCAAAATCCTCATTGCGATGAAATTGTCTTCCTTAAGACCAGGATTTACTGTCCTTGTGTGCTGCCCACCTAATATATAAATGATGATTGCTTGGTTAATTGGCCAGATCTTTGTTCAATTACAGGTCTAATCTGATCTAATGCTGGCTATGCTAATTTGCTTTCCATATTGGGTATGTGCGCTACGTAGGGAAAGGATCCCTGGGGAGCCGAATGACAAAGGGTCATGTTTATTCAGCTGACCAACCACCAGTTAATGAAGCAGTGACGATGCCGACTCAATGTCCCCGCTACATTTATGTCCTTTGATGAAGAAACAGATTTTGGAACTTTCACGTTCAACTTTTTGTCGAGAGTTCCTCCGCCCCACCGGCAGAAATCCCTGAGAGATGTTAACAATTTCTATGAATTCTGTACGTTTACACATTCAAACGGTGATGATTTGCGGATCAAAGGGAGTTAGACAGTTTTTGCAGGAAATGCTGATTTATGTTTGGTCGAACAGTCATGAAAAATGCAAAATAGAGCACCAGCTGCAGCAGCGTAGGGAAGGTGTCAAGTAATTTCGGGGCGGCGTTAGCCCTCCAAATTACAATACTCCGGCTTGGGCCTCTCCCAACTTATTGATTGCGGTATAGTGTGACTGGATGCCGTCCCTCGGGGTGGCGAATCCAACGTTATCTTGTCACAGGTAACACCGCAGTCTGGAGGGACTGCCAGTCAAATGTGCCAACACAGTGCCCTAATGTATTCTCATCGGAAGGTGACACCCACTGCCTGCAGAATTGATATGCAGTTATACCAACAGGTTCAATCCCCAGGTGTCGTCCAATGACCACCACCAGTTTCATTGTAAAATCCCCTGAGGATCACACAAGACTACTCCTACGGATATGTTTTTTTCCGCCTTCTTGTGCATGCAAGTAACGTGACTTCCTCTCTCTCAACCTTTAAAGCATTAAAAAGTTTTGTTCTGTAAAATGACACTTGTTCAAACGACACTGGTTCTACATTTAAATTCCCTTATTTAAATAATTTGGTTTGAAGCTGAATTGTCGTTCTTACTGGCTTGTTGCTGTTTCCTGACAGCTTCCACTCTGTGGCCATAAAATGTCTCTTTTGTGTCCCTATCTTCGCCGATGTGTTTCGTGTTGCCATGAAAATAAGACATGGGGAGAAAGTAACCTTAACAAACTTTTGGCTTGGGTTGAATTGTTTTTGGAAATAAAACTAACAGCACTTTCTTTGTACGTAAAAGTAAATCTTTTGTTCCCTGGAACGATATCGCATTCGTTTATATTTATTTGCAATCAACAGGTATTAGTTAGGCGGGACACACCAGACTGATGGTCATTCTTCAGATACCTGGCCGAAGGATTGAGTGGGGTAAAAGCTACTTACACAAAGGTCAAGGATCCAACTATTACACAAAACCTAGAGGTTTTCCTGGCCTCTAGAGAAATGTTGATAGCCATATCTGAGACATTGCTGTGTAACCTATTCCAATATATGCAAGTTTAGGTGGGAACTGGGAGTCATCAATTAGATGTAGTGCTTTTCAGATTACCCCATTGCTCCAGTAGTGACCTTAGTTTATAACTACGTACAATGCCAACCGCTTGAATTAATAAGATTTACAAGTCAAAACATTAACAGTGTTGAGAAATACCACGTGTGTGCGAAACATTTCCCAGTTTCAAAACGAAAGTTCATCCACAAATTTCTTTTTCGTGATATTTTAAAGTTCAATTCCGAAATTAGTCTTAACTACTGTTAGAATTCGAAATGGTGGACTGGAGAAATTCCTACCCAGCCCAAAAAGTACAAACCAAGTACTTAATTACCTTGACTATTTAAGACTGTACAAAGTAGATCTAATTAATTAAAGCCTGCCATAGAAATTCATATTTTTGGAAATTGTATTCTTGTCTCTTTACCTTTCTCGTCGTTTTCAGACTTGATTACCACCAACACCTTAATTTTAAAATGACGTATATTACGCGTTTAGGTCACTGGGCGCGATGTACTGGATCATTTGACCTGGATCTATTTTGCCCCAGACACCATATGCCAGCTTTTCTATCATTAACACTGGCCATTAATTAAAAGTTAAGTGGCAGTGGGGCAAAATGCTGGTCTGCATTTCAGATGAATAGGTGGCCAGGTAAACAAATAGCAGGAGTTTTGTCGATATGGCTAGATTCTGTGAAAGGGTCAGTGGTAGAGGGGATCGGGGTCCGTCTGACCTTGCGCTCATTGGTTGCCTGTCCCTGTGAGTAATGGTCAGTCAGCTGAACCCGCGATACTCATCATCGAGGCTGCTTCAGACAGACTTGAATAATGTCGTGTCAGAGTGGCTAAATATCTTTGGTCAAGGTCAACACAAACTTTGCCTAATTGTTAAAGTTTACCCCATCATCCAGAAGAACTCTTACCATAGACTAATAACAAATGAATGAAAGAATTGTTAACTGACTCCTAAATTTTCCCATATTCCCTCATTTTTCACATTTGGTACAATTTCAAATAACTTTCAAAGGAAATGTGCCTTTGCCATACCATATTTATGATCTCTTGTAGACTATTTTCACTGAATAGCAATCGGACATCAAGTTTGGTGCAGTATGTCTTAAATTCTACAAAGGATATGAATATTAGATCAATTTAGAATAATCAGTCAGTGTATGATTATTGATAATATGTTGATAGATGACAGGTGTTTGTTTTTAGTCTGTCACAATTGCTTTTTGTCATATGTCTCTAGATTCTTGTATGATTGCACCTTTCCCCTCGGGTTTTTGTACCTTGTAACATACTACGGCATTTCATGAGTCTGCAGTTCACCATGCATCTAGCCACAGTATTATATGTTATTACATGCATGGTTTCCCCCTTATTATCTTCAATTTTTGTATTGTAAAAGGGTTAGCTTATTATAATGCTTAAAAAACATAAGCTGAGATATGGGAAATCATAGGGACTTGTAAGATGTCATTAACGCAGTCTGTGGGCTAGTCTGGAAACCCATGACCCAACTGCGTTTAAATCTGCTGTCATAAAACTTAACTTCGTTTAGAAACACATTCCCATAATGGGTCACTTTTTTCGGGGTTATTCCAAAAGGCCTTTTTTGATAAAAAGCGGTAATGTAATGGGAATATCTTGGATGGCAAATTTTCTTTCAGAAATATAATGCACATTTTGCATGTAAATTTGCCATGTCCCATTGAAAATAAGTACTTTATATTTGAATCTAAGTCAGCATGACAAAAGATAGGATTTTGCACAACAGTATTGGCATGTTTTAGAAGTATTAGATATATATTTCTAAAGAATATCAGGTGTCTGTATCTCAGTAGTTATCAATCATTCCTTAGATTTAAAAGTCCACTGCAAGCAACTTACTGTACTAACAGATTAGGTCATTGAGATTTGGTTTTATGGTCAGCTAAGTCTTAAATTTCTTTAATGTTTTCCTTCCATAACTTTAAGGCATCTTGGTGGATCTCTGCCAAATGTACACGTTTGAAGGACATATATGGAGTAAAACTGTCTATTAAGTTTCAATGTCCCTCGGCAGTTCATGATTTTAGCGTTTCATTTGTTTTCCTTTTGAACAACGATTTTACTTCTCTCTATTTGTGATGCTATTTTTGTATGGATGATTATTGCAGAACAGAACAAAATTGTTACACGATCCCGTTAATCAATCTTTAGAATGGTCTAAATGCTATCAAACAATACCAAAACGTTCGTTTTTGTCCCAGGAGATCGCCGAAGCTGAGAAACAGTTATGTGACAAATTTCAGTTATTGCAATGATAACTTAAAGTTGAAGCTTCACACAAAGGGGAATAATGAGCTTTTTGCATTTCAGGAGGTTAATTACTGTTCAGATGTTTATGTAGCCATTGTGCATTCCATCAAGTTAATGATGTTCAGTTTCCAGCACAATAAGGGAAATGATGCAGAAAAATAGTGTAACATCTCTGAATAGATAAAGGTGTTTTTCCCATTAGCACCTTAGTTTTTCCCTATGGAAACTAGCAATTGTTGACAAGACAACAGCCGAGAATTCATAGGAGTATCTGGTAATTAGCCTCTCAGCACAAAGGATGGTGGCTTATACCACAGTACAGTGATTTATTGGGAAGAAATACATCCACATTACTGGTTTAAAATTCAGAGATTCACTAGTTGATAAATGCATTACGCATTTAATGAGGCAAAATTTGTGAGATAAATGAGACGAAGATTCAATTCTGTTCACAGAATTTATTATTTGTCGTGTTACCCATGAGGGAAAGATTGATTTGTAGATCGTCCTCAAAAGTATGTATTTCGAATAAGCACCTTTACCCTTCATAATACCCGTCAGAACATCTTTACCCATACTCTCTTCTGCCACTTTATTTTGCTTTGATTAAAAAGATTCAGTTTTATTCATACTTTAGATTTCCACTTGGTACAGGAGACTGTTATTTTACAGTTGACTTTGAAGAGGAAAGAGTCCCTCCCACACAACCGCAGTTCCCATCCCTGAAGACAACCTTCTGACAATAGCTGGTGTGCCTGAACTGGCACACGATTCCTTTGCTTTGTGCTACTGTGGGTCACACCAGATGGTTTATTCTTTAGATTCTACAGACAGACGGCACAAGAATTTCTCTGGGTGCTAAACACGGTTGTCAGGATCTTCCTGTCCAATAACTATCAACGATAAACGGTGTGTGTCTTTGCATGAAGTTGGGTAATCCAAAATAACTAATTTCAGTTGTTTGATCGGAAATGCGTTGCAAAGACCATCTGTTTTGGGATGTTCACCTTAATACCAATTCCGTCAATGAAGAGAAAAAAGTTAGAACCTATTATATAACTTGACACTAAAACAAGTTTTGAGCAAGATTAATATCTGCTTACAAATCTGCACTAATAACTGATTGACACAAAATACATTAACATTTCTGACTGTGTTGGTTCCGCTGATATTTTCTGCTTTCAAGTCGGGTATAATTACGGTCTTTTTTTTTTGGCTTTGGGTGGTGGGGCTGACTAGCTATGACGAACATAGCACAAAAAGGTTGGCCAGTTGTTAGTAACTTTTGCCATCATATGCCTGCCTGACTTAAACTCCATCATCATACCTGAAACCAAAGAAATTAGTTTGCAGCCCACCCAAGTTATCAAACTGGGACCAACCCTTTTGTATGGTGGCGCAGACAATGCAAAGTGATATGGCAATAATTATGCAGCGTTATCCAGAGTGGGGAAATCACGCCAGGCCGACAAGACTCCAAGCCTTGATGTGCCTGGTACTGGGCATATGAAGCATTATGTCCCCTACCAATATACCATCATGGGATGAGGCACTGTAATAAATGGCACCGATGACCTTTACCGCTAAGATCGGCAAGAAAGAAGTGCCTTCAAATAAAAACTAAGACCTCTGCTGTTGTAAATAATTTATTACAAGGCACACCATTATGAGACACATCTTTGGTAGGCAATTCTTACGACACATTTGTCATTACTGTGTGTGATTTAAGTTACCAGAAGCGAAATGTTTAATTGATATCTCTATTTTGCATTATTGTATTTGTGAAATATGCAGCAGTATATATTGTGAATACACTGTAACTTGATGTAATTGTAAAAAGTACACCTTGTAACTGATTTCGATAGTATCCATTGCTAGGAAGTGCATGGGTGCTGAGCCGACTTCCAGGTGTATGTTCATGTATTTGCCCAGATTGGGGGATTCCATTTTGCAGATTTTGCAGTTTGTGATGAATTGACAGATGTCATTCTTCATGCTGCTCCAGTAGAATGAGCGTCTGATCTTGTTGAAGCATCTGTCACTGCCCTGGTGACCGCAAAATTTGTGTGTGCTGGCCACGACCCAAGGTCTCAATGCCTTAGGCAACAGTATGACTTGTGTTGTGCCACCTACATTGTCCACAGTGTATCATAAGACATTGTTGCTGTCTGCTCCGATACTAGTTTTTCTGGACTTCCTTAATGCAGTGATGGACTGGTCATTGTCTTGTAGCTCATGCAGTTTGATAGGGTCGAGTGATTCCAAAATTTTATCTGCATTCAGAATCAGTTGTCTTTTATCCGACACTTTTAAGATGTCCCTGACTTTTATTTGTAGCTCGGGTTGCATCTTCGTGGATTTTTCCTGAGTTGC
>JBCAUG010261894.1:0-18233 GCA_038406175.1 Haplosyllis leylae
ATGTGAGCATCGTTGGTTCAGTGGTAGAATGCTCGCCTGCCACGCGGGCGGCCCGGGTTCGATTCCCGGACGATGCACAATATATCGGTTTTTATTCCAGGAACAGGTCATTGCAAGGTATCAAAGGAAACATTAAAAAGAAAGCACTGAGGGCTTGGTTTGTGCCAGATCCTAGGAGTGATTCATAACTAGCGCTTCGAAATCCCTATTTTCTCCTCCATATTAGGTTCTCTAATGAAAATGACGTAATCTTCCTCTTTCAGGAACATTTACTCAGAACTTTAAAATCATGACAATTCAAATAAAGAATTGAGGAGCTATTTACGTAAGAAGAAACCACGTGGTTAAATATTGCATAATTTTTGATTACAATGAATTTTAATTTTGAAATATTTGGAGATCTCAAATACAAAATTAAATGATACATAAAAAGACTGAAAAACAATATGCAACACGAATTCGATTTAAATGCGAATTATTTTATGCATTTGGCATCTTTGATTGCAATATTACAAAAGGCAGGACTGCATGGATAAATCAAAGTCACCCACCGATCTTGACGTAACTGTCTGCCTGTTCGCCACCACATTCTTCTGCTGCAAAGAAACCACCAATATCTTTTTATAATACACAATCATGAAATATACACAACCATATTCTTCATTGCTGAGCAATATTTCTATTTATCGCAAACTTAATCACTCACAAGTACTGAAAGGATGGACCTTTAAAGTAAAAATCTATTTGAGAACGAGATTAAAACATGAATTTGCAGACCTATTTGGTGCCAATCCATCATGCTTGGCAAGTTTTTCAGTTCAACAAATGATGATTCTGACACCACAAGGTGGTTAAGTAAATTCATATCCCTTTTCTCTGTGACACTGGTCATACATCCTTGTTGTACCAGAGAAATAATAAAATCCCATTCACGGCATACACAAGTCGGTTTTCGTAACATCTGTGTAAACTTTACTTAAGATTCACAAATTTGTGCCTTTGATACGTTTTGCGATATCGCATTTTGTGAAGCGTTTGCTTCTTTCCGGAATTTCTAAAGGGTAAAGTTATTTGAAATCCATTTGAGAATTACTCAGCTTTCCCTTGCTGTTCATGCATTGCTCGGTACAATAATAAAGTTGGAGTAGCACAACGGGTTCATTCACAACGTGAAATCGAAATTTTTGTTAGATCGCATTCGACTTCGTTTGATATGAATTGGCATCCAGAGATGAACCCCAGGATTCCTGAGCACAAGTAGAAGTTTTCCTGAACAACACAAAACTGACATTTCTGGCATTTTTGTACAAAATTCACATTCAGGGGTTTTAAAACAAATTTCAGTAAAAAATAAAGTTGCCTCGAGGGGGAATTGAACTCACAACACTGACCATCACTGGTGTAGTAGTCTAATGCCTATCCAACTCTGCCGACCAGACATGTGTTGAAAAGTAGATCTCTAAATTGAACTTTGTTTCATACACCAACTCACTTTTTGAACTTGGATCATTTCTAGATTTAAAGGAGCATGACTTTATAGGTCTAACAGTCTGAGACTGGTAAGGCATGACAGAATAGCAGAGTTGGATCAGCAGAATTCTAAACCAGTGATGGTCAGTGTTATTAGCAGATCTAGGGGGGGGGGGCACCAGGGACGCATGCCCTGACATCTGGGTCCAATTTCTTTCATTTTCATGCAGTTTTCGGGAAAAATTTGGCCAAATATTAGGTTGGCACCCCCACCTTGAGGGTTGGTGCTACCCTGTCTGGGAAATCCTGGATCTGCCACTGAGTGTTGTGAGGCAACTTTACTTTTTGCTGAAACTTTTTAAAACCCCTCGGTGTTAATTTTGTACAAAAATGTTAGAAATGTCAGATTTGTGTTATTTAGGACAACCTCGAAAAAGAAAGTACGTGGGCTGAGGAAGCTTGCAAACAAGTGAGCATGCAGCCAGGCTTTAAAACTCAGGACAAACATCAATTACGGAATACACTTCAAATGGAATATCACCCACAATTTCTTAAAAGACTGATCGGGCAATTAAATGTTTGCTTTGTATTTTTCCCGGATGTCCAAAAAAAAAATCACAACTGATATTGATGATAATGACGTTCATTGTTCATAAGAAACGCTACATTGTGAACCCCCCCCCCCCCCGTCCCCTTCTAAAGTAAAGCACTCACCACTCCAGATGTTGAAAAGAGCCTGGTTTCATTGCCTAATTGACTAAGTTCTTATTCGATACTCAAGCCGTATTCAGGTCAATCGCAACATGAAGCTCGGCAAGTTATCATCCATGATGAAGCTTCTACATTTCTGTCACCGATACCGGTGGGGGTGGATTTAAACTAGTTTTTTATGGTGTGAAAGGAACATTGCGTAAAATACAACACGCGCAGATGAAAAGCGTTGTTGTCCCCTTTTGATAAGTGATTTAGAGATGTCAAAAAAGATAAAGAAGAGCATTTAAGCAAAGAGCTCCCTCTTGGATTTAAGTAAGCACAATTAAACGAAGCAAAGAAACTTCTCTTGTGGCTCGGTGCCTCCTCGTCTGCCCATCAAGATTCAATTAATTCCAACAGATTTTTTTCAAAATATATTTAGCAGATTCGCTCCACCAATCCAAACAAAACAATGTCTTGTTGAGCACCTTGCATTACTTAATTTTGTCAAAGAGCTTAAGAATGGTCAGTGAACCTTTAGGCCCTCTCCATCCTATTTCCTGGCTCTCCCTTGATTTGAAATAACACTTATGTCTTTGAATAAGGAATATGCCCCTAATAGAACTAATAATGTTCTAATAAATATTAACTAATATGGTTGCCAAAAGCAAAATATACTTTTGTGTCCACGAAAGATACACAACCGCATGGCTATAATATTCGTCATAATTTGAGGACCATGCAAAGGGAACTCAGCGGAGGATAGTACATGTGGTAATGTAAGACAATAAAGTCTCAAAATTGGACACTGGTTGAAGGAAATCTAATTAAAGTAAGACATCGGCTTACCAGTTCATAATTGACAGGTGCTTGGCAAGGTGACACCACCTGGAAATATAGCAAAAAATCATACTGTAAAAAGATATATAGGCAAACAATCCTGAAATTTGATATACATTTATACATTAATATACAGTTGAATGTCCGCAACCCAAAATATTTAAAATACTAATAACTAAATAAACAAGAATGCCTGTCAGCATTGTGTCACGCCTGTATAGGTGTCGTGAAGGAGGTGTCAAGATCACACAGCAACTAAAAATTTTCTTCTTAATCTATTTCACCACATCTGTTGAGAGCTGATAAATTCTGCTATTCTACACTTGATTAGCTTCCAGTAAAAGATGACATAATAATGATATTTCCTGGCGGGTAAGCTTCTTGCACCCACACAGGTTCAGAATATCCCTCATTCTCCCGCTGTTGCCTGACATTCGTGAGGCTACGGGGCGCAAGGATTGTAAAGATACAATGAATGAGTTCTTACTGAACAGAGTCAAGATGGAGTAAATAAACCAAACAAAATTATGAAGGATTTCGAGATTATGCGTGTTAAAGCATTACCTAAAAACATGTTTGTACTAAACATTTACATCACTGTTATTACATGGAAAGTCCTGAGATGGACAGGCAATAAACGTGCAGATGGAAAAGACCCCTTTTCAGATTTTCAACTTTTCCAACCTTTGCAAAATTCCAGGATTTCTCACGGAAAGTTGCCTTCATTCACTTCATTCCAGTCTACATACGATAGGTTCATAAACACTTCGGGTCTGCCCATGACATGGTGTTCACCAAACCCCAAAAGAGGGATTCAGTTTAGGAACATTCGGTTTTTCCATGCTTTTCTTCATTTACTCAGGATTTTTAATGAAATTACAAAATTCCACAAATTTTACAAGCCTCGAAATCCTTCTCTAATTTTTCCATGCTTTCCAGAAGCAGAGGAAACCCGGTCTTTGAAAATATCCAAAGGACAAAGGAAACGTTACGAAAACTTCTGAAAGGGCTCCATCCTTAAATATCTGTACCTCCGATGGCTGTGGCGAGCAGTACTAGAATTACATTAGGAATATTGCATAAAAGTGTCACTTGGTTCAAGTGTATTCACCTGCAATAAATAATTTCTGATTCCGCACCAACAAAAAGCCAATAAAAATACGCTGAAATAACTATATCTTGTAATTGACTAAGTATTAAATAGTACTTTAACATGCGATGACCTGATATCACACCGTTGTACTGGCCACCAATTAATTGCTTGTGTCGATAAACCATCAATACCACAGCAAACATAGGCACAATAACAACAAAGGGTCCATTCCTAATCACCGCATCATGAGATTAAAGCTAATGATGAAAATTGCTCAGAGTAGGCACTAAAACAGTTTTGCCAAGAGGGCCAATTTGTTGAAAATCATTCTCATTGATTGGTTGCCAATAAAGCTATCATATCTGTAACAACAGGGACCAGCAATTAAGTCCACCGCACAAATCAAGGATCATTTTTCACTTTACAATATTGACTTCACACGAAATCAATGTGTATATTGAAAATGTTAAAAACATCTTTCAAAACGGGAAATGAAGGTTCACACCAACTAATCTTCAGTGAGCTTAATGCTCCAGGGGATTATTCGTGTGCAATTGAAATATTGTAACAGTACGTAGGATAAACCAGACGTAATTAGCTGTTTTGGCGAATCGTGGAGGCCTGTTAAAATAAGAGCTTTCTGTAACTGGAAATGGAAGCGGGTAAACTCTACCTGCATGAATCATGATTACAGTATTTAAGAAACAAATGTTGAGCTAAAAGTCCAAACATGTAGACATTCTCTTCACACTTCAGCACAGACAAATGGACATTTTCATTTCAATATCTCGATAGTCTGTTTGCAAAATTTAGCTGCGTTTGTTCACACATTTTTATCCAGTGCACGCTATGTTTCCATGTTAATCAGGGAAATACTGGCTAAATGAGAAATAGTCTCCGGTTTACACTACAGATTTTTTTAATGTTGATCTCTCCTGATACTGCTATAACTCTTCTATTGGCATCTATTCAATGCAAATCAATTCTAGTTGACAACCCTGCATGCAATTTTGATTCTGAAAACTAACAAAATATAAATTAAAATGTTCATATAAAGTTCAACCGTTAGTCAGAAAAACGTAAATAGATTACACAAAAATTACTTAAGACCAAAGTGTGTAAAACGAGTTCAATTCACTACACCAGCTTCAACCAGTCCATATGTTCCAGAAGACATGGACATTTGTGATTGGTATTGCGTTCCTGCAGATTCTGACATGCATCTTTATTATGTGCCCATGACATGTCACAGTGAATGCAACAAACCAATCATATTTAATGCATCAATTGATTCAGATGCAGAATATTATTTGTCTCATCCATTAGAACTTAAGCCTCTTACTCAAAAATTTTTGTTTTTAGCACAGCTATTCAGTGAAACAGATGTGCTATTGCAGTGGAGAATAACTTTGTCATAGAAAAATGGAAACATATGTATCTTACTCAAGACTCGAAATAAAATATTACTATTATAACCAAAATATGGTCAGCTCTTACAGCAAGTAGAAGTGATTGCACAGTTCAAAGACTCACACCAAACAAGAAAACCCTCCAGTTGGAAGCATACCGCTCGCGCTTCCTTGTCCCGTATAAGGGGCAGGGACCCTCCCTAACTGGCCCTTCCTCTTGGGCAGAGGAGGGGGGCTAGGCGTGGGCCTCCTTCCTGACTGGTCCTCTTGGGGGGGGGGTGGGGGGGGCAGGGAGTTGTTGCATTACGTGATGGGATAGGTTACCAGTGTGTCAGGGAATAGGTAATCCCTCTGTGAACAGAATGACTGAAAATATTACCTTCCGTCGTACTTATGTGCGGTCGGTAAATACGTGTAACATAAATATAAAGTTCTTACCTGGTACTTGTGTTCAGGTGGATGGTGAATACACGCGCATGGAACACAAAGCCGCATGTTAACGTAGTTTTAATTTGTATATTCCAAGTTTTTTCAATGATATGTATCCATTAATCTTAAATATCACAGAATTGAAACTGGCGTATCCCCTGTTTACTTTCAGTTGGACTAGAATAATCATAAGACGATAAATACATTTCCCAGAAGCACTTCATTCATTTTCTCATTTTCCCCATCAGTTTTTGCTGTTGCATGTGAGCAAATATCTGGATCTCCTGTTTTATGGAGAAGCTATTCGCAATTATGTTTTTGCCACAAAAGAGCTTCAGAAAAGACTTTTCTACTATTGCAATGACCACCTTGAAACTTCATTTTTTCACAATAGAAGTAGTCGTCAACCTACATGTGCCAACCATCTCAGCAGAACAGAAAACAAATCGAAGACTCATGTTTGTGTATCTTATCGTAATTTATCGTTGTAATAGATTCTATAGGTCCCCCGCTTTTCAGACAATTCACTAATACCCTGACAATTACAAGACAAAACCCTACCAAATGGTCATCAATTTATCAATTTATCAAGTCAAGTCAACTAATTCTGTTTTTTTCCAGTTTTTTTTTCATTTCTGATGTACTGTCTCCAAACTTTAACTGCACCAATATTACTGACTTACTGAAACTGATGAAGCAAGCTTCCCTTTTGATAGTCATTAATAGCACTTTCCTTCATTCCTAATGCTTTCTTCACATCTGTTTTCACCAAAGACAATGATAGTCTTTGGTGCCACTGTATTATATTTATGTTGTATTAAAATATTAATAAGAGGTCATCTCAATTTCCGACCAAAAGATAGCAGTATAATCCCTAACGTAGTCACTATTACAGTATTTCTTGGACCTCACACTGAAACATCATCCGGAATTGTATTATCACCAATACAAAATAGTAATTTCCCGAACACGACTGAGTAATTCCATGAGCATTGTTCAGTAACCTACATCTCCAAATTACTGTTTTCCCTGCAAAATGTACAGCTATTGTAACATTTGTGTACAGAATAAAGATAATTTAGGAGGCAAAAAGGAGTCTTCGTCCAAAGACTTTATTGTTAGGGATGCCTCAAAATGCAATCATGATTACCGCTTCCCTGGTGGGTACAGAATCTACATGGAACTGTAAAGCTGGAAATTCTGCTGTATTGAAGTTACCACATGTACATGTATTGCAACTACACTGGTACATGTACAATTTTGTTTAGGTCTTTGAACAGTGTGTCGGCGTAACTGGCAATTTGGCCTAGGAACGTGGAGGGGGGGGGGGGGTGGCTACAAACTGGCTGTTTTGTGGTTTGATTCCCCACCCCCTCTCCCCCATTCAACTCCGCCCCAGCAGTCTGGTTTGCTTTACCCTTAAACAGCCAGGTCTCTTTCATCTCCTCACCCCATAAATACTGTTAGATTGAAAAACATTTTTTCACTTTTTGATGATACTTTGTTTCACAGGTAATCTTTTTTTGCAACAGACCAACAATATTCTTGCACTAGATGTACAAATTTGGACTTTATTTATGTTCTTTGGATTTTAGTGTTTCCAACATGAAAGCAAACTTCAATTCGCAGTTTTCCAGTTTCCACAACGAATGTAGACAGTGTAAATTAAAGTTACTTGTACAAAAAACACGAGTTTCATCAATTGTCTCTGCTGCTGTCTAACAAAGAAGATACAAACATGTCACCTGTTTAACTTGATAACTTGCCGTTGACGATCATGAATTGGGTTGCCTTCGTTTTCATTTGCTTCGGAGAAACAAGGACAGGGAAAAATGGTGATGTCCTAGCACTCAAAGATGTCTCGAAAGATGTCTCGCAAAGGTTGCGACCACCAACAACAAATCCGGATTATGAAAATTAGAAAATCAATCATAACTGATATTCGTTTACTCTTTTGGGTATGAAGCTCATCACACCAAAAGGTCAGCCACTGGTCAAAAGCTGGTTGCCTGTTGAAACACCATTATTTCTGTCAGAACTGAGAACTTTAATTCCCACTGTGTGCCCTGCTAGTGTTGGCGACGTTAATATTTCAAAATCAATATCCTATATACAAGGAGACCATTCCTCAACAAAATTGCCACCGTCAAAACATGATGCAATTTATTTCACATGACATCAGAACATATGATATTCAAACTGCATATCGTTTAATGCATTACCATTCACAATTAACTGTACTGGAAACAGATCTATTTTGTACTTTAAGAGATACAGAAGTCCGTGTTCTTTCCAAATTTCTAAAAAGAAAGATATTGCCGAAATATCTAGCCAATAATGCCGAACTATCTTGCCTAATTAAAGTATTGGACAATCTTCACAAAAGGGAAATTCCACTGTTCCATGTAGTTCCTATTTGGTGATGAATTATCAGTATTCGAGACATATTTTGTAATCTTCCGATCTAACCTAATCTGTTCAGAATTATGTAAGTCGGTGGGTGAAATACTGTCAAGTATGTCAATTGCAATTGGCACTTAGAAAACAATTTGGCCAGAAATACATATTCTGGAAATATTCCTTCACTTCTTGGGAGAGTTTTGAATAATAAAGTCGCAAAAAAAACCGCAAACTGGTACTTATTTAAACACCATATGACCAATCATGTTTGGTTTTCCCGCCAATGTAGAGAGTGATACATGGAATGGAAAAGATAAAAGAACGTTTTTGATCTAATTTGATGGAAATCAACCTGGAGCAACGCTGAATATCTCGACACTTTCCCCTTTTGAACCAGCAACGACCTGTCAGTGTCAATGATCAGTCTGGGTCACTTCACCCACATATTTTGAAAGCATTCAATATTCCAGGAGGTGCTCACAGACGCATTATTCTCTCGGATTTCTTCTATCCACAATCTCATATTATTGGAAAGTATGAGTTACTATACCTGGGCATTATTATTGCATGGAGAATTTATTGATAAGCAAACCACGGAAAACTGAGCACAATGACCACCTGGGGGTTGCAGCTTGCTATCTGTAAACGCAAACCCACTTATTTATAAAGTCGATGAACTATTTTGGTAACTGAAATTGTGCCCTTTGGTGTAAGCTCAGTTTTTAACTTAACCCTTTGGTAAAAAATTCAAGTGAAAATCGTTTCAGCTGATACGAGTAGTAAATGTTCTGTTAAAGGAAGGCGGACTGAAATGCTAAAGTGAGCCATGTGTATTGACTATTCTCATTTGGCCATGTGACACAACGGTTTTACTCAAAATCGTCGAACACAACGGACCTATGAACACTTTTGCCAGTCCTTTTTGTCAAACAGAAGTAATTTTCATTTTTGTTATTCACAAATTTTGGCAAACGTAACATTTTAAACAGGAAATAGAGAGATAGAAGACAATAACAAAAACAATGACTGTTGGCCATATCTTCTACTTTCAGTAAACCTAACCCCTGAGACCAGATATCAAATTAAAATTTATTTACTTTACCTTTGGATTTATTTATAGTAATTTCTATCAGCCAGGTATTGATAATCGCTATTCACAACTGGTTCAATAATCTGATATTTGTGGATTGATTTCTATCTGACCAATCAGACAAAACCTGGAATATATCAATATGATCAAGAACGGTGCATCTCTGAAAGCGATTCTCCATGAAATTGGTGTATGGGGTTAAATTGGTTTCTGTAAACCCGGTTTTACTGTTCCTCAAATGTTTTAGAATTCTTTCAGGTTAGAAACTTTCAAGCTTCATTTCTGAAAAAGTGAATCTAGGCCCATGTTACGTAAACGTTCGAAAATCACTTTCAAGCACACGGTATTTCATTTTGCCCCGTCTGAGCCTTCAGCATGCATTAAATATCCAATACCCTTTCCTAATTATATTCAGAATTCGTGGAACACGAAGCGATCACTTTACCTTTGAGATGCCCAAAATGATTAGTGGGCCTGTACAGCTTATTATTAATGTTCAATATTTATCAGTTTTCCCCAGTGAAGGGTCAAGAGCTGTTTTTGAGTTCAAGTAAATGCGGTCTCAATAACAGTCAACCAAGTCAAGTCTTTAGCACCTGATTGGCACTAACAAGTAGAACTATTACAATGTTCACTCAGTTATTCATTTCAATACACAGCCCTACAAATATTATTTTTCACAGAACTAGAAGAAAGTATCAAGGGCAAAAATACTTTTATCCAGCATTTTTTGGTCAAATGTTGCTGATAAAGCTTACTGCAGTAAAAAGCAACAACGCAGCTCGGTGAGTACGTTGCTCACTTTAAGCAAAAAAATACGCATAAGAATAAGAATCAAGCGCTATTCTGTTGTTCAACTATCCCACAACAGGAATATACCTCGCTTATTCATCGCACTGATTTGCAGCTATGAAGTCAAGTCCTTCATACACTACTATTCATATCAGATATTAATATAGATCTTTTGACAGCGTCTTGTAAACCCTCCTATCACAGCTTTTCCATTATCATACCACCTTTTGACAATAAGGTCAAGTGTGATCAGTGGTTCTAAAGAGTCACCTCATCACGGCAGCAGTAATCACTCAATCACTTATGGGTTCCACCACTGCATCAGATCTATGACACGAATCCACAGTTTCACACCAATTGTAGACGTGGAATTCAATTGAACTGGGATATCACAAAGAAATATAACAGCTATTTGTAACATCTTGTAATAACACACCATAAAACTTCAAATGATTGCAGAACATACGATTTTATGTGAAAAACAATCAAAGGCTGCAATTTTGTCGCGGAATGTCGGCTGAACGAAAATTTAGAATATCAATACAAATCGAATCCTTTTATTTTGTAGAATTTCGTGGCAAGTAACACTCCTGTAAAATGTACTCAAAAACTACACCTCAACCAAAACAAGAATCACAAAAGAACTCTGAAACCTGGAAGCCTATTGGGAATCTTCACTAGTAATTTCCGATTTATAATCCTTTTAATTCTTCCAACAAGAAATCCAGATATTCAGAATATGTAACTGCAATGCAATTGCCAATACTCTTTAATAAACATACACCTTCCATGGAACCCGTTCCGCATTCTCTTCCTAGTAAAATATAAATCCATCACAATTCTATTAAGTACTAAAATGGCATTGCCAAATAGCGAAACCCTTTCACTCAATTATATTCAAGTTTAACATCTGTATTATTCTGATCCGTAATTGGAAAGTTTACTCCCGATGTTGAATGCAAGAGAAATCCGATCAATTGTAGTTTACGGCTCTTTTCTACATCCGTTTTATGTCTTGGTACTTTCACAGTCCGGATTCAACTATCGGAACTTTCAAAGAGGAAACCTGTATCCACCAACTGAGATATATTAACCTCTAAGCTGCGACATTCATACACCCGAATTTTATAACCTGCTTTCAAGACATTAATGCTTTGGTTTTAGAAGAATTTCAATATCAGTTTTTAAAAATCAACAAAACTATTCAGAGTGGTGACGAAGAGCAAGATCTCTTCGCTTTATGGAGACCTTGATATCGTATATGGTCCTCAAAACTAAAATTTGTAAAATTCCTTTCCTCCATGAAAACAATTTAATTTCTCTGATGGTGTCCTTGAATATAATATTGGTTTTCAGACTCGGTTTCTCGCAACTAAGAGAACTTTGCAATCCTTCAAGTTACGGTGTCAACTTTGCGTGTCTTTTTACCGCCCGCGTACGTAGTACGACGGAAGGTAATGTTTTCACAGGCATCAGTCTGTCTGTCCACACAGGAGGTGGGGAGGGGGCACCCCAGTCCTATGTTCTTTTCCTGGTCTCTGATCCCATGTCCTTTCCTCCGTGGGGGGGGGGGTGTACCCCAGTCCCCAGTTCTTTCCCTGGTCTCTGGTCCCAGCTCCTTTCCCCAGTCCCAGGTGGGGGACCCCCCCCCCCAGCTGGGACAGGTCAGGAGTACCTCCCCGGTCAGGACAAGATAAGGGGGTACCACCAGCCAGGACAGGATAAGGTGTACCCTCCGCCCAGGACAGGGAGTACACCCAGTCAGGACAAGATAAGGGAGTACCCCCAGCTAGGACAGGATAAGGTGTACCCTCCGCCCAGGACAGGGAGTACACCCAGTCAGGACAGGACAGGGGGTAGCCCCCCCCCCCCAGGCCAGGACAGGGGGTTATCCCCCCTCCCCAGAACAGAACAGCAGAGCGAGCACTTGCTACGCGGCGGGCGGTATGCCTCTTGCGTTCACGCAGGAGGACTTTCTTTTTTCTTTACGATTTTTGTCATCAGGACCTTAACTGCGAAAAAAAAACATTTAAAAAATATTTTAATGGCAGTTGCCACCAGAAATACATTGGAAATGTCATTTGTACCAAAATTACTTCATTGTGAAGATATCGACAGAGTGCGAGCTCTAAAAGGGTTCAACTTTGATTTCCACCTGACATTCTCAAAATACCGCAGCAGGTAAATCCGCAGACATCTGCGAATAAAGCACACACCTGACTACTGGGATCTTCCCATTTACTGGAACAGTAGCTCATGTAAATAGCAGGGGAAATGTTCCTACCTTAGTCCTGTAAGATTCAGAAAGGGATGGAAAAACAGAAGGCCGCTGTAAAGACTTCATGACTGTCGCCCCCTACCCTGATTCTGTGGAATGCATGTACATTTCTTTCTTCTGGAACTCTTACTGATCCTAAAGTCTTACGGGAATCCGCCGTGGGCGCACGCAAATTTTGTGATGGCGCGGTTGAGCTGGGACAAGAACGTTGTGAAAGGTGCCGGTGTAAAGTTTTCAATCACTCCTTCCCCACCCTCCGAATTCCGTACACCCTGTCAGGGTGATAGAATTTAGATTTTGATTTCCGAACTCCCCAGGCCCCCTTGATTTCATACCACCCTCCCAAAATTACAGCAAATTATCGGTATTGTGATACATTGCACACATGGTGGCAGATGAACTTTTACAGGTGTTGATATTTACAGACAACTTTTTCAAAAATGCATCTGTAAATCAGAAGTAATCTGTAAATTTACACATGTCATTGACAGTTACAAATGACTTTTTTCAAAAATGTGTGTAAATATCAATGTCTGCAAAAGTTCATCTGACACCATGTGGACAATGCATCACAATACTTATAATTGGGAGGAATATAATGAAGGGTATCTGAAATGAAGTAGAGTTTCTAACATCTTGCATGTCTGAATTCATATGCCCTGTGGGCGGGGGAGGGGGGGTCCCAAAAATACAATTTCTGCATAATAATCTTCAAACACAGATTATCACGACGTTGTTGAAATTACAGTCCACTCCTTTGGCCACTGTACAAAACAGTTACTGCCTCATCCTAACCAAAGAACACACGATGACGAAGCGTTTGTTAAACAATATACACATCACGTTGTGCAATAACCTGTTAACGTTCAACACAACACAAAGCAACACAACACAGACAAGACATTTCTAAAATTCTTGACGTGGTAAGTAGCACTAGGGAAGGCACGACTACCAAATTTCATTCGTGACTAGTTGGACACCATTAGTTGACTAATTGGCAATCAGATGTAAAATAGAAATATGTGAACCACAGGCCACCTACCACCAATTCAAAATACTTCCACAATGGCATTTTCATTTGAATTATCCATATTTCAGAATACAACTAATACAGGCATGTTGTTAGCACCAGACCATTGGCCTGTGGCCACCTGATTTGACCTTCAGGCCACCTAATTTGGCCTCAAATGGCCACCAAAGTCCAGGGATTCAATGTATAATAAAAACAATTGAAATGTTTCAAAATATGAATCAGAGGGGCTATTTATGATTTTTTTGAGCCACCTGGTTTTCATCTGGGCTACCTTACATTGTCAGTCACTGCCCCAGGTGGGCCACCAATTTTTGAAAACTAATGACATCCCTGGTGGCTAACTAAGCACTACTGCTACCATGGAGCTTAACAATTCTTTGCTCATACTTTAAATAGTTATTGCTAGAATTTTTTTTGTAATATCTTTATTAATTTTTTATGCCGACTGGTCGACTATGGAGCATTGAGTTTCGATCAAATCCCACAACAGGTGTTTTTCCCTGCAGGAATTTTTTGATGTGACAAAATTCCAAGAGTTATCCAGAAGGTTTTTGCAGTAAATTTACCGGTATTAGGCTCACAGAATTTTCCAGGATTTTCATTTAAAATCACAAAATTATACATTTTTCCAGTTATTTTATGTTATTTTTCAATGTTTCCCAGATCAAGCGGAACCATGCACTTGGAAAACCTGTGATGCCTAGGTTTCCAACATTGCCAAATTTGTGTTGCTCTTCGTGAAAAATGCATCGATGTGTTTCAGTGACAGTTATTACTGACCGTTTTTGAAAAGGATTATTCCGTGCTAATGATAGAATGCCAGAATTTTTCTTTATTTTTGTGTTAGTCTTTAAAAGACATTTTTATATGGTTAAAAGTACAGTATTGTTCAATATTTTTACAAATGTCCCGACACAAATCTGACCTAAATCTACAATTATGATTTCCCGTGGAAATGATTGTTTCCATGATGAAAGTAGCCTCATGGGGACTTCTCTATCTCTTTATGCTCTGCTCTTCAACAACATTTTCGCCTTTTTCACAGCCTTTATGCCGATCAATACATTCTACATGTTTGAGAATAATTCTTTTCAAGTCATTGAGTACTTGATAAATCTTGTGTGACAATTGATACAATATGATTGGTTGGGAGTCCTTTCAATTTCGCATGAGGCCATGAGGCAACCCGTTGAGGGAAGTTTAGAGGTCACAAATGGGAAAGTAGACTTCATGCTCCCTACCAATCATAAATGAAGAGGCCACATGGGTTAATGATAGAATTTTTCAAAGGCATCAAGTGTAACAAAATGATCGTATTCAATCAGATTCATCACACATCATCATAAGGAAGAATAGGGCAGTGATGGGATCTTCTCGGGGAAATAATTATAACGCCATCAATGACAATACCATGGTGTGAGTAGTCGTGCCGAACGCTTCACCACGAAAAGAAGATTCACTGCTCACGTTCAAATGAACCATTCCAACCAAAGACTACATTTTTATCATTTACTGAACATCAGCTCATTTACATTACCTGGCTCAAAAAGATAATGGTGGGAAAGTAAAATCGCAAGTAAAGCACAACAACATATTTTATCGACCGCCAAATACCAACAGAGTCAATGGGGGTTACGAAATAGATCGGTGTCCCATTAGGGCTAATGTACAATTGTTCCTCAAACACTTAAACAATTTAAACCTTCGTCGTACCACAATGATAAATAAGTCATAAAAGGTAATGTTATTTTTTATTAACCTTCCAGGTGATGTGACATTTGAAATAAACTACATGTACACACACTCCCTCAATTCTAACAATCCATTCTGTGTGTCGTAATGCTTTATCCCATTTCACTGATGTCCGTGCTTAAAGGTAGAAGAACGTTGCTGCTACCGACATGCGTAAGCGGTAGATCTTGTAAATCAGAGGTGGAAAAAACAAGAAACAACCTGTTCACTACAAAAAAAAAACCCAACAAAAAAAACAAAATAAAACAGAAACGAGGCGCCCCGGAGGGGCTCAAGATGGTCCGCACATTAGTAATCCCAAACATTTTTGATGCTAAGTCCAAATCTGCTGAAAACCAAATTTCCTTATGTCTGGGACCCAACTTCCAACTTTTTGATGGCGAGTCCAAATCTGCTGAAAATCAAATTTCCCTAAGTTTTTGGGCAAAAAGTCTCCCCCGCCAAGGAGTTCATCTTGAGTACTATATGGCCCGTGTACACTATGTGTACGCGGGACCATAACAATAGTACTTGTTGGACACAGCCATTTCCCACTGCACAGCCCTTCTACAACCAATCAATGATACTGATACAAGACTATCTCCACCATGTTTAAGATGTAGACTGATCCGATGGAGCGCCAGACTTGCTTATTGACCCTTCATCTGTATTTGGATTAAAAGCAGCTTAAACCATTATAAGCTGGATCATTTTACTCCACAAGGAAATGTAGTTGGCAATCAACATTTGGGTTTGATAGAATACGGTTCAGAATCTTGTCATAAACTGGACTGCCTCAACTGGAGGAAAAATTCTGTTGTAAACAAATGTCCAAACAAAAACGAAAAGATGTTTTACATGGACCACAATTTGCAATGTCACCGGTGTTTCTGTGACACTAAAAAAACACTGTGCTTTTACGATGTACCACTCGTTTGTAGATGAAGAGCTAAATATTGTGTACACCCAGATGGATCCCTTATATCCGTTATATGGGTTAATTTTTGGCTCATTTGTCTTGATGCCAAAATGGACCAATGTAATTATAAATTGTACTGTCTGTGAGTTGCAGTCCAGACTTCAGCTTTGAAGATAGATGCTTCAAATTTTGTAAATCTGCGCATCTAGGTATCGCACGGGTGCATATCAAATTTGATCCGAGAAGTTTTTAAGAAGCCGCCAATATTAAATCGTCGGCTTATTGAGATCAGGTGAATTTTCTCGGAAGCTCACCACCGTTCGGAAGACAAATATCAAATGATGTCTTCATATGAAATAGTTTTGAATGGCAGCCAAATTCATAATCTTTTCGAGCAAACAATTTCAAATTTGGCATACATATTATTCACAAACACGACGGATGCTAAGATTTCTGTACCAGTACATTTCTGATTCTTCCAACAAGCCAAATTTAACCTGTAGCCATCTTTATGTGAATAAATAATTCTATCTATTGTTAAGAATTACTATCATTAGCATAGCTTGAACTAAAAAAAGAACTGTATCTCAAATATACTGACAAAAGAGTCTTTACGTTCTGAAGCTTACACACTAATCTGAACTTGTATTTGATTTGTTTTAGATTCATAGCAAATTATAATGATTTGGTATTCATTACAGTTAATTATGTTTTATGAGATTCAAAACCTGAGATCTCATCGTTTGTTTAAAATTTAAAAGAAAATCCTGCTTGAAAATTCATGTCTTTTTGATTGAGTAAACTGGCATGCATATTATTCACAAACAAGATGGAGACCATAAAATCAAAATACTTGAAATTTCGACGAACTGTCCTATTGCGTTTTGTGTTGAAAAAATTCAATGCCTTATACTAAGACATTTTCAGATACATAGACATTTTCTTCTTAACATTAGCATACAAATAATTGGACAAGATCAAATTACAAGTGGAATATCTACGTGGTGCAACGACTGGAAATCAACTGAATTACATAGATTTTGTCAGCTGTGGTTACATGTTCGATACATTCCGTGACGATACATGTCATCCGTCTAATCCCTAGTTGATCATCGCCACCAGCAGCTCAGAAACAATCAGTCCTAACAAGCTTACTACAGAAACCAGCTTTCAAACGATCAGATGTTCCACACTTACAAATCTACTCAATCCATTACGGGATAAATTCAATCAGCACAGCCTCGGTTGGGTGTTGTTTTACCTTGTTCGGGCAATGGCCTCGAAGAATTGACTGAGGTCATCTTAGATTAACCTGATCATTAAAAACTTTAGTAATCTTCGCTGCGACACAAGCCAAGAACTAGCACTAGGTAGGCCCTGTACCATTTTCGCAGGCACAGGTTTTTTAGAAGGAAGAATATTACATGTTAGTCAGTTCCGCTAATGGCATCGAATGAAAAGAAGCAAATAAAGCAATTGTCACAGAATTTTTTCAACGATTTCTAAATTCACAAATGATTTTCCTCTTTATTAGACTCTAGCCATTCCATCACGATGATTCCGTATCTGGTCTTTGTAACGCTTCATCTTCATATAATGTCCGAAGTGTCAATATGTAGTAATAACATGACTGTAACACCACAATACAGTTCCTAAAAACCCAACTGCGGAGAAATTTGGATAAAAGGGTCATAAAACGAGAGATGGTTTCCCTGAACTTTCCATTACTCAGTCAATCGGGTTATTCTCAAAAATTACTAAGACAACACTGATTTTACATTTCGACTACAAAATCCCTCGAATACCTTGTGGATTTTAAGTTACAGAAGAACTTTTCAAGAGCGATTTTGGCATTTACAACACTTGCTGGGGTTTATCTGTTAGTATTAAATATCTTAAACTGCACTTTCTCGTGTAACGAAGCAGTGAATTACGGGAAATTTAGTCAACTTCATTTATGAAGCGAAGTCAATGTCGGGGTAGGATGTCCTCATTAGATATCATGTTCCCATAAGGTTAACATAAGGTTGTGCAATGACCCGAAACCATGCTTTCC
>JBCAUG010262004.1:0-18232 GCA_038406175.1 Haplosyllis leylae
TAATCGAAGTTTCAAATCGAATTTATTTCTAATTCGAAGTTTTGTACAAAATTCGATTTACAGTGTATAATGTAGTTTGAATTTCCACTTAATTCGAAGTAAAACCTTACCGACGAAAGACTTCGATTTAACCGTGTCCAACCTGTATCACATTCGCAAATGCTTAATTTAAAAATGACCTCTGTGGCCTCTGATATTGTATTTACTTTTTTAAACAGTTTAAAACTTTATTCCCAATTTGGGAATATCCCCCGCTGCCGGGTTTCTCAAAATATTAGATAACATCAATCGCGTTTGTTTATCAGAGCAAGTCAATAAAAAAAATTTACAAGTCACCAACATATTTGCCAAAGAATACAAACTTTCGTGATCAGACCGAACCCACAACAAATAAATAATTGATCATAACTGCACAACAGGGTATTCAAATCGCAAATTAATCGAATTTTTATTTTGGTTCATGGTTCGCCTTGTGAATGTGGAACGTAAGCAACGCAACGCAACGCATTTACAATCACGTGTTTATTTAACATCAATACCTTGTACAGCAGTAGAAAATATAACGTGTTTATCAGTCAAAAAACTGAGTTCAATGATATGAAAACTTACAAGAAAAATATCTTTTTCCTCCGGCAATGCAGCTTGACTGCCTTATTTTCAAGGAATTGACTTTGTTTCGTGAGTGTCAAAGAAGGAAAATGCTAATACCTACTGGCAACTAGACTGATATTATGTACAATTGAGAACAAAAATTGATCTGAACAGTATTTGCGAATCTCGCTAAATTTGATCTCTTTCTAATTTTTCTGTTTTCACTTTGTTTACAAATTATGATACAAGTTGATCAGCACGCAATCTGGACAATGGTGAAATAGTACAGCTAATCTATTAAACAAGGCACCAGTAAAAGTAGATAAGAGGCAATGAATCCATGTAGTTCTTTGCAGACTCATTCATCTTGTCAACAACCTGTGACAGGAGAGACTCGGTATTAATAGAGTTACATGACAAGCTGCCTTATTTGTATTGCATAATATACGCAGACAAATCTGTCTGAAGCCTCTTAATTGGAAACACTGTTGGGTTGCTCCAAATAAATGAATATTCTGCCCGGTGATCAAAGAAAATAAGCATAGCCTTTAGTAACCCAGCTAGTGTCGAAGGTTCGAACACGTACAGAGCACAAGCATTTCTCTTTGAATTTTTGAGGTTCATGGTAGAGGAATATAAAATATCACTGTATTGCTTCCAATGGAATGCAAAGCTAATCACACATGCGTCATGCAAAGAAAATATTAAATCCGAAAGATTGGCAAGAACACTGTCAGATTTTGTGGGAACAGTCCTGCGGGCCAAATTGCAGGTTATACATAAAGGAGGCAGGTTATTTGAAATGTCTCCAGAACTGACAAGTAGAATACCACAAAAGGATATAACTTTACGTTTACTCGAAGGAAATTAAATGGGGATTAATTTGTGGATATTTTTCAGAGTTGGTTCTCTGACGAAGCTTATCAGATTTCCATTTTGACATTGCATATTTTTTGGTATTTCATGACGTGAATAAATTTTTGAAGTGCGACGTCAGTAGAAGTAAGTGAACCTGCCTGTTTATTTCATAAGTATACCGACAAAGTGATATCCGTTCAGGCTTTTGTTGATTTTGTACCCTTTTTCGATAATTTCTTGATGAATGGAAATATTTTCGGAACCCTATTAAAATAAATTCAAAGTTTCACACAAGTTTCAGTTTGGTTATAACGAACGACCAGCTATACCATCAGCAGATAATTCAATTGCGAACCAGCCTGTCATTGACTATAACGTATAGTTCAGCTAGAACTAGCTGCCGGTTACTAAGAGATCGTTTTTATGCACGTTAGACGGGACCCAGTGTATTTGGCGTGAGAAAAGAAAATTTCTCATTTTGTTACATCAAGAAATATATCTGTTAATAATGACTCAACTTTCTCCTGAAAAATCTGTTTACTCATTATTCATTCCAACACTAAAATGATAAGACCTCGTCTCTTGACAGTTCCAATTTCAAGTTAATCACTATGCATCTAGACTGTCAACATCTATTAGTATTTTCATATTCCACAGTTCAGATTGTAGCATTCTGATCACAAGTAACAAGACGTTATCTTCCACTGCAAAGTGATGTATGCCAAATTACTTTCTACTCCAATTTGTTCACCGCACGAAAAAAAACCTTCAAAAACTTTTGACAGAAAACAAATGGAATAACAATTTGAATAATCAGTGTTAATCACTATCATTCCGTCAGATTTGACCTTAATTAAACTACTGCCGCATGCCTTCTGGTGCCATTCCAGAGAAGATTTACATATGGTATCAATCAAGAAGGTCAGAATGACGCAGCAGCGGTTAACTGAAATCAAATTTCAATTATTTACCATTTTAATAATTCGAAAATAGCCGTCCATTTTCAGACTTTTATAAATCCAGGTTATGTCTTATTTTGCTACGGATTGATTTCATGTTTGTTCTCTTCTCAAAAACTCCCCTCTCCCTGCCCCTTCATCCAGCTCTCACCGACTTTTTGGGTCCTACAGTAAATTACAAAAACAGTTAAGCAAAATGTGCAAGGACGGAAAGGGAATCTGTTCAGCCTTGCAGGTGAAATTACATCAAAGAGCTAACACTATTGATTGCTGAACCCAACTGTGGAACAAATAATTGATAGCAATTACCCAATCAGGTATTCAAGTCAGAAATCAATCACACATTTATTTTCTAGCTTTTGAAATGAAACCTTAATAAACAGAATGTTGTCCTACTTCATATGTAACACAATTACGGTCTAAAACGGCAAATACAGAGATAGGAAAACCTGCAAATGAAGCAGGAAATGTGAACTTTAACATTTGTCTACAGAAGACGGATCAAAGAAATGTTACTATTTTGCCAAACCGACAAGGGAAATGTCTATTTGCACATGTAATGTAGCTCGAATCCACAGCTTTCATAAAGGATGGTACTGTGAACCTCAAAGAGTGGGAGAGAGAAAAATCAAAATCAAATACCACATATGTTGCCAGGAAAAGTGATATTTCATACAATTGAGAGCAAAATTGACTTTTCTGAACAAGATACATTTGGAAAGGGTTTTGTCTACAAATCTGAACATTTCCTTATCGAACAAATCCAACCATTCCTTAAAGTTTGTCCATGAATGGCATGATTCCTTCATCTTTCATTAACTCGTGCCCAAAACTAAAAACACATTTTCCAAGGTTTCTCCTCTCAGCTATATTTCTGATTACCAAAAAATATCTCTACTTATCTGAAAAAGACTTTTTGGTAATTTTCTGAAAACTGGTTTGAGAAATTGTCCATTAGTTGAACATCCCAATCATTGTGAATAGTCTGTGCTATCCGTATCTTTGTATGGCACGTATTAATCTTTGTTTGTCGGCAGAGCTCTAGAAGCACTTCGTAGACAACTAAAGGATTTGGTATGGTACATCAGTTCCACCAACATTCACATTAAACGCGTTAGACATTGCCCCCATAGGCACACTGATAGCTTGTAGTACTTACACCGCACAATTTGTTTGTCCAAATTACCACTCTACATTCAAATAAGAGACGGCAATCTTCTGTTTGGCTGCTACAAATAGCCGTGTAAAAGGCCCCAATTAGAAATGTAACACCAAAAGGAGTTTCTCCACAAATAGTACACTTAAGACATATTAGCCTCCACGACATAACAACTGATACGCAAATAACAATGATAGTGGCATTTGCATCAACAAAGGAATCTCCATGAAATAAATTCTCTGCCACATTCTCCACATCAGCAAATGAAAACATTTTGACACGCTGTCCTACAGAGTGGCATAAGTTACTTAACAAGGACTAAGGGGAGGGTAGTTCTCTTTGGTTCCTCCCTCAGGATAGTTTTGCAAAGGTGGCAGGCGACCTCTGAAAGCAGACCCCTGCATCCACGTGTACTGATTCTACCCTACACTACAAAAAACTAAAAAGGAACTAAAAATAACAAAGAACGCCATGTTTAAATTGAGTAACTACTTGGTTTGATGTTCCAAAACAGAAATTAAAGCAAAAGGACTATAATTCTGCACACGTACCCATTTATTTGACCGAGATATATCTCGAACCAAATATGTGTGAAATAACAAAGACAAAGCTAGTTGTCTGAGGACAATAATGATCGAATATGACACAGGTTTGTGCAATTACAAATATTAACTACAATATGCAATACATATTCACTATGACTCTTGCGCAAAAGCTGACAACTTAACAAAACAATTATCAACATAACCATGCAAAGTAATACGATTTCAAACGAGAAACTGCAGGTAAATGCATCAAAGAGATTGAATAATTCATTGTGAAGTCAACTGGTGAGCAAACAAATGTTGAAGCCTCAACAGCAGATCCATTTGTTACTAATGTTGCCTCATCTTCATGTTTCTGTCATTGTTGATCTGTCTTTTTTATTTTCTACGAAAATTACAGGGACAAAATAAGTAAACATATTCGTTGTAATTCTGACAACTATTTCGCCAAGGTGTTCAAATTTTTTAACTGCTCTTTATTTATTTTTTGTTGACGGGTGGGACCCTGGGAATACTTCAATCCACTTTCTTTGAAATAAAGTTCTCGGGACATAGCACCCCAGTACTTGTTTGGGAAATTTCCAATGTCTGGTGATGATGCCTTGCCTTCTGGAATATCAGTCCATTCAATATGTATAAGTTTTGCAGGACCCTCCGTAATGATATTGATATTCTCCAGACTTATATCAAAGAAAAGACCTTAATGATGCCTTCTTAGTTAACCTGATTCCTCCAGGATGTTAAGTGCCAGGAGCATTACATTTGATTCTTGAAAACTTCGTGACTGCTTTTTATTATGCACTTTGATGAAATCTCATGCAGTTTCGTTTGATACATAAGAGATTCCAGCAAAAGTTAACACATCTTTCAAGTTTCTTCGCAATTCATTCTGTTCAACAAAAATGTATTATCTTCTTTTCTCATCTCATACTCAACGGATTGGAGTATTAACTTTTCACTGGTGACGGAAGATATGCTGTGAACAATTTAAGATATCTCTACTATTCACTGGTGACGGAAGATATTCTACGAACAATTTAAGATATCCCTAAAATCGACCAAAATCAACCCCGATTTGTTCACGTTCTTGTTACGTTTCTCAATTAAACGTCACACCAGTAGCCACACAGCAAGCAAAATCCCAGTGTTAAAAACTAATGTGGCAAGCAAACATTATACGATAAGACAAGACCTGTTGACAGTTCCAATTTAAAGTCAATCACTATGCATCTGGACTGTCAACATCTATTGGAAATGCTGGCTTTCAAATACCAAAACCTGTTGTAGGCTCCGAAAATAGTCGTTTCATCAATTGCCAGGTGATAAATAGGACATTCTAAACTATCTTTAAAGAAATTCACACAATTTTCTTAAATTAACTTAATACCTGTATGCAATATAAATTTCACTCTTATGATGCAGCATAGTTGCCAGGTAACAAGCACAATTAAAAAAATATTTCAATTCCCGTTAATTTTATCTACATCAATGTTAACGCAGGACCACAGAGGTAAAACATGTTTGACCATGGAGGTGTACCATCAAGGAAAACAGCATTTGTTACTTTTGTATAAATAAATAGTAGCCCACAGTTTCTTTACAGGTTTGGATATCTGAGGGGGAGGAAGGGGCTCTGCCCTGGGATTAAAATCCAGAGGGAGTCCTTAGTTGTCAACATGCTTACTTCCTTGCAACCAACAATCCACATTCAATTTACACTACAAGGCCAGTGTTAAACAAGCCAAATCCCAGTTATCCTGAAAATCTGAAATGCTTTGGGGTTATTTAAAAACATCTCCATTTCGATTTTGACAACGTGAATACAAGTGACATTCCCACTCCCCTTTTACGTACTTATACTTGAAAATTATGTCTTAAGTTTATTTAAGTTTATTACGTTTATTTTCGGCAGCATGCAACTGGTACAAAGAATCAACCTTTACATTCATCTATTATGTCAAATTCATCACAAAAATGTGTCTACGAGTAAGCAAAACCGCTTTGCAAATAAGACTTCGATGTCATACTCGATGGGTTCCAAGCCAGATTCTGAAGTACAAGTCAATCATGGACATAAACCTGATCAAAGATGAAAGAAAGAAGAAGACAATATCTTCATTTCTTTTGTATTTTTGTTAATAAAATTCTGAAAAAAGATATAGTATTACCCATCATAGTGATATATACAACCCGCTTAATTTGTTCACGAATATTCCTGCAGCGCTTTGTGTTGGATTCTTATTCAACGAAATGCTGTCATGATTCTGGCGAGGAATGACACTGTATCTACTGGACCTAATTTGTCTTTTGGCATCAGAGACGTAACGAGGGATCACATTAATCAGATGCCATCAACACTAGGAGGTTGATGAATGGCAGACAACAGATAAATGTCTCATGATCTATCTACATATTACGAGACCTGAGCTCAGATAACCTTCACTGCTGATTCCCATTAGGTTATCAGATCACAGTAAATTTCATATCTGACAGAGATTCAAGAGAAATACTCCCTGAGGATTCTATTGTGAAGGCAAAGAAGCGCAATATAATTAAAGTACTGGATAGAAGAATTCTCTATTCATTGACTCTTGGAAACTAATAGGGTCCAGGCTCCATACCAAGATACTGTCAAAGAATCCCTACCGGACATCAGATAAATTGTGGGTGTTCATCTACCTCACCTATTTCGCTCACTTGAGTCATGTTGAACACAGACAATACAGACCACGGTAAATATTTTTTTTTTAAATCGTGGGACTCTCCTTCGCCATAAAATTCATTGAAGTATAGATCTAGTAATATTTTAGCATAAAGTACTTCCTCCCGAACATTTCAGTCACTATTTCCAGCAAACTTTTCAAATCTGCAAGAGTAAGCTCAAAACACAACATCAATTCAACTGACATATACCTCTCTTTCATCTATACTAATTTCCAAAAACCACACCACATGGAATCAAAGTCATGAAACTGGTAATATTTCAACATCAAAGTCAGCTGTAAGAAGTTGCTCAAAATGGTGGAAGTATTATTCATTTGCTTGCAGAATGTTATTTGAGCATCTCCTGTCAGTGCATGAAAACTTTCAATTCTCGACAGTAGTGATTCGGTGTAGCAATATTGGTAGCATCGTTTATTCAAAACCTGTGAAATCAATTCTTGTGTACTAGTCATACTTATGACACTTTTTAAGTTGAAAAGACAATCTTGATTGTCAATAAAATAATAACACTAGAAAATCCAATGATCAAACAAAAACCCCTACAGGTAATTTTCAAAAACGTTTTTACATTGATCTATGAATTCAATTGAGAGCTAAACAATACTTCAGAAAGGTACAACAATTGGAGCACATGGAATCAATGCTCATCAACAGGCTTTCAGAACAGAAAATCATAAACAATGATATTAATTGGGTAGCGAAATGTTGATATGTGATGAGTTAAACAAGGATGCTAGCGTTGTGTCGCGCTCCATCTAATTGTGTGATTTAATTTAACCAAAACTTCAGGTTTAGGTAGGTAGATGAATAGATAAATCGATTAAGATATAACAAGAAAGTCCTCCTGCGTGAACGCAAGAGGCATACCGACCGCGGCGTAGCCGACTTGTCCGGGGGGGAGGGGGGTACTCAGCCTGACTTGTATGGGGGGTACTCAGCCTGACTTGTACTGCAGGAAGGGGGGTATTGGACTGAGTACCCCCCCCAGCTGGACTGAGTACCCCCCCAGCTGGACTGAGTAACCCCCCCCCCCACCGGCTGAGTCCCCCCCTGTTAACAGACAGACACCTGTAAAAACATAACCTCCCTCCGTACTACGTACGCGGTCGGTAAAAAGTTAAAAAGAGATGAAGAGATAACAAGTGCGGCGTAGAGATGAAGGGGTCCAATGTGTCAAGTCAAATCTAGTATAATCTCATTTTCGGGGGGTTCAGAATGACCTGAAATACATTTTGGTTTTAGAATTCTTGAAAATGGATGGAATGTTTGAAGTCGGGAAAATTTTGTAAGCGGCAACAACCACGAACAGACACCATAGTAAGAAGATAAGTCGCTCCTTTCTCAAGAAAGACGGCGCGACTAAAAATACTTATTTAACTCGACAAAACGCAAATATAGGCAAAAAGGTAAAAACGTACTGCCGTCTGACAGTACATATGGGTGTTTCACTTGATAAATGGTACAATACAGATTTATTACGGCAATGTCTTCAATGTATAAAAGTTTTACTTTATGGAATTTGTAGAAATGTTGGTTTTACAGTTTATTTGTTAAAGACGCATATTGTTCTAATAAAACTGAAAATAATTTTCTCCACATTTTACTATCGCTGAAGTTTTCATCTAACTTGGCGAAATTTTCGAAATAAAGCTGTGGTAGCACAAAACTTCGAAATGTAATTCCCGAATGTCTCTGTCTATGGGTCAACACATTGGCACGAAGTGAATTAGCATTCTAGGCATGAGGTCAATTGATTCTCTTCAGGTAAACAATACATATGCTTCTTCTGCATGGAATCGCATCAACGTTACCAACATCAAATGCGCAGACCAAAACCACAATGGACCGCTCATAACAGGCAAGGGGGAAAGAAAAACGAGCCTCCGTGTGTGTAGGAGCTTAAATGTTGTTTTTTTTTCTCTTTTGGCATACATGATCTCTGACTTATTGGGTCTGACTGCACGCAATGCAGCTGACAGCATTATCCATAAAAGATCTTTTGATTTCATATTTTATCTCAAGATAAAAAGGCCTACAACAGTGCCAGATACATTGATTCTATTTCCTTTAAAGTCCGCTCCCAGTTTGTGAAAACAATTTCCTGTCTGCCATTATGCACCAATAAGTCTCAATTGATTACTCTTAACATCACAATGGTTTATGACATAATGGCACAAAGAAGACATTCACTCTCTCATTTCTATTACCAAGTGACATCTATCATCCAATATGTTCAATATGTCACATTTCTCTTGTAACAACTTCTGGAATAATGCCTTTTATGCAAAAAAGAAATTCATTCCTCTTGTGAATAATGGAATGATATGCGTGGTAATCATATTTTAAACGGCTTTCACTTTCCTATTTTCAGTTGGATTGTAAATTAGAAACACCTTTGTACGATGTTAATAGAATTATTTTTAATTAGCTTAGTTGAAAAGAAACAAGTTATCAAAGCATTCCAGATAGCTCCCCAAACTACACTGCAAACTATTTACACAGAAATAATCTGGATTGAAAAAGTTCATTCCATTTCCAGGATCTACTTCTTGGTGCTAATTAAGCTTACTGATTGAAACTATTCATTGGCAGCCAACCTCTTCTAAATCACTTGTTGGTGTCAAAATCATAAATTGAAAGAATCTCGTCGAAGCCCAACTATGCAGTGCAACAAGCACACGTCTTTCAAACTCCATGGTTTCACATTTCATGAAGTAATTTTTCGAAAATATTGAAAGGTTGACTTTACTAACATGAAACATATCAGGCAGTTACGAATTTCACTCTGGTGGTTCGTTGTTGGATGTCGTCTCACCTCCAGTCTCCCAGCCCTGCTCTTGGGTGATGAATTAATTCCCTTCTCGTTCCCGCCAAATCCTAGAAACTTTAGACAAACCTGCCAACAAACTACACGGGTGGGTCCATAAATCATCAATAAGCCTTTAGACTATCCTCTCACATTGGGTTAATACTAGATCAATTTCTACACTTTTTCAGATCTACATTCAGTGAATGCAATAATCTTATTTGAATCAAGTTCTTCGCGTTTCAAGTTTCACTGAATTCACTCAAACATGATACGTTTATGTAAACCCTTTTTTCATACCTTTTGTGGTAAATTGAATTGAGTGAAAGAGGCTTGTTTGAAACCAAACTAGAATCAATAAAGTTTTACACATTTCAGGTCTAAATTCACTGAAATGAGAGGCTTATTTTAATCTTCTTTAAATTTCTTTCAACGCAAAACATGTTCCTATGAGACCAACATGCACTCATAAGTTTCCTCTCATGTGAAGAGCACTCCCCATCAACAGCAACAAAATATCTTCTTGCATGAGGCCAAAAAACACTCTGAGACTTCTTCTTCTAACATGAGGAATACCTCTTTCCCAATGGTGCTGTAAGACATTCTTGCTTGAGATCAAAATGCACCCGTAGTCTTTGTTTCGCATGAGAACAGTCCTCAACAAAATGCACTCCTTATGTGAGGAGCAGTCTCCACCAATGTCTCCACTAAATCTTCTCAATGAAGACCAAAATGCGCCAAGAGGCTCCCTCTAATGTTAGGAATAGCCCCTGCCAATGAATCCTCTCAGGTTCGACCAAAGAAACATTCACAAATGAGAAACATTCTTCACCGAGAGCCAGTACTGGCCAAGGGTATATGACTGCAACACAAGAGCGCCTGGACTCAAACACTTCTGGACGGCCACCACTGCTTGATTGTACCTACCATGCTGGCCAAGAGGTTGCCAGGTTTTGCACCTGGTGTGACAAGGTGTCTGCCACATACCAATGATGAAACATGCAAGTTGGGATTCATCTTGGCTTTAAAACCCAGGGCAAATGTCACCAAAGGTCTAAAACGGGCACCCACAACCCTCCTCCCCCCCCCCAATAAAAATAAGGGCTTATGTTAGCCATACTTATGTCTTACATGCAAGTGCTGAATTACCTCACTTCCACAATGTCATAATTGGATTTAGTAATCCAAACAAATATACTGAGAGGTAAAAATGTCTGTTGATCAAGCTGATCAGTGAACCAAAGTATGCCACCATCATGTCATCGTCATGTTTTACGCATAGTCAAAATTTGACAATTTTTTGTACTTTTTTGAGATGTACCACCATGGATAAATGTAGACGATTCGCCACATGCAGAAACGAGTTTGTACTATCACCCACCAAATCACAGAAACTTTTCCCAAGACCCCACCATTAAACTTAGTACGTAGACTAGCTCCACAAGTCAACAATTATGCTTTCGTACAATAAGCATACAGATAATCGAGAAATACAATACCCTTTCTGTGTTGAAAATACCTTCCTTTGAAACAGTGATCATGCTCGAAAAAGTGGCGATACAAATGAGTAACATATGACAGTAGTCTTTTAATTCCTCGAATATAAAGACGAAGAAGTATACCTGTAATAAAAGCCTATCCTTTCAGAGACAGCGTTCAAAAGAACACGGGCCATTATGTAAGCTGTCTTGATGTTTCCTCATTTTACGTCAAAGCTGAAATGCCTACAGTTTCTTTGAAATGCAGCAATGGTAACATCAATAACACATAATCTTTCGCCACCTCGAAGTTCAGTGTCACTGCTCTTTGCTGATACCGTATTAGGATTTCAGAACATTCTCCATCAACTATTGGACAAAATCTAAGAAACAAATAATGTATTACTTGACAAACTGCAATTTCCTACAAATTATCAAAAATATGTGCTGGTTTTAGCAAGGGCATAGTGACCACACAGGAAAATGTGAAGAATGTAACAAAAGTTGAGTATACCGTTCTTTGCGTCTGACCTTTCAGAAGCATGCGCGTCCCTTGAGGTATCTTAAAAATCGGATAAGTACATGTAAAACAGCTTTTGCAACATTACTTCGATAGTCCATTTCAGTCACATCAAAAGCTGAAGAACCTGTTTACAGTACTGCTATTTCTGATCATGCAGTTCTTTTTCTGGCCAGCGATTGAGATACTTCTCTAGCAAAGGACATAGCAGCTTTCGCCACCACATTCTATTTTCGAGCAACTTGTTCAAATGTCTGTACCAGCGTTCGTGTTGTTTGCAATATCTTGCCAAATATCTTGCAATATCTTGCCAGTAGCACGTTCAGTTCAAGTGATTTCTGTTAATTCATTTTGAATCCTTCAGACCATATCAGTCAGATAAATATGATAATACGTAGTGGGTGTTTCCCTTGACTATAAACTTTGATATTTGAAGGATTTTCTGCAACTAGATCATAGTTGCCTTTCAGTGCACAACTGCAGTGATGTTGTTAACTCCTAATCGTCAACATCAGTTAGAAAACTTGAGTAGGAAGGAAAAATGGAATTTAGTCTAAGATATTTCCATGAACTGTTTTCGATTTTTAAAACGGATAAATAAATACTGCCACCACTACCACAAAAGAACATAACAAATACGTAGAAACTCTCACTGTCCACGAATGTGTCCAGGGGTTTTGTTAAAGTTTCAGAGGCACTTGTAAAGTGGACGAGTGAATTCCAAAATCTACTCGTCCACACACCAATCTATTCATCCACGATGATTGTTGTATTCACAAAATTTTTATGCCATGATTAAATTTGATTATTAAGATGCCTTAGGTCATATTAATTGTAAAGACTGAAAGATTTAATGATTTAAAATTAACTTTGTTTGGGAAAAAATCATGCCAAGCCAACAAAAAAATTTGGTCCTCAGAATCTGGACATGTTTGTGTGGATGAGTGATTTCCAAAATCCACTTGCCTACTCTCATTTTAACATGTTTGTGGACGAGTGCTAACGAAATCCCTGAAGTCTGTCACAGTGTCATTCATACCAACTCACGTAGGTACAATTATTTTACGCAATATGCAGCTGTGAGAATACCAGCTTCATCGACGTGTTTTTCGGTCCATTGTTTTACCAATTAGTTCAGTATAATACTTCACCTTACACAGAAAGTTGATAGGGAAACGAATAGGAAACATATGACACACAGCTATCCCCTCAAGAGTGTCTGCTGTTGACGATTGTACACCAAAGGTTAATAGGAACGTGTCTGTGTCACAAGATTTGTATCCGTGATGCAATTTCAAAAGCAATGGATCTGCAGATACAGTCAGCTTGCTTCATCTGTATGTTACCTATCAATAATGCGACTGTTGGGCTTGTAGCTTCTTGTGAAATGGAAACTTGTTCCATTTGTTATCGAACTGTACCTGTCAGATGCATTACGACATAGTTCTTGGAACGACAAAATAGACAACGCTATATATCATAGCATTTAGACGTTGCTACAGATTACTGTAACAGAGCAATTAAACACACATCACGGTAGTAATTCATGGTAAACACAGTTATTTTACATGCCATAACCAAACATCCATTGTCTATTAGCGCAGGACTAAAACCCGTTCACACTGTGCGATTTGCGACTGCGATTTGTTTTTACTTACAATGGGCTGTATAGAAGTTGATGTTGTGGCAGTCGCATAGTGTGAACACTGCCATTTACAACCCATTTGCTGCGATAACAGGAATCGCAGTCGCAATCACAAAAAACGCATGGTGTGAATGAACCATAAATTTGACCCTAATTGTCCAGGGAAGTGTTTTCATGATATTGTGTTCATCTGGACCCAGAACAATTTGGAGCTCAATCTTAATGCTCTATTTTTTTAGACATTAGAGATATTCGGCAGTAAAGAATTTATAGCTAACTGCAAAAGACTTTCTGCCAATTGAAATACTCCAATGTGAGACTGGATGAAACTAATTTTCTTAAATGTTGTGCTTAATTCTCAATTTACACCCCGGCCTTGTGGTTATTGAGTACCAAAAACCTCGGAATTTCGGCTTAAATATACCCGCGCAGTCTTTGTTGCACCTACATTGCGAATACATGAGTTGATTGAGAGGAAAAATACCTAAGACTTACTAACACACCATATACTTAGGCGATTGGGCGCATATACTTGAACGGGATGGAAACATATTAGGCTACTTCAATACAATTTCAATGTTGCATTCGTCATAAAATGTGCCAGCTGACAAAAATTCTCCGCGTTTGGCAAAACCATGCGTTTACAGCATGCGAATTATCTTGTTTCGGTTTTTCATCCCCATTGGCTGGTCTACTATCACACACAAAGGCTGCGGATTTAAAGCAGGTTAAAATTACATTCTTTGGTTTCTATTTTTTCATCATAGCTTTCATTAAAGGAATAATGGTCACTTTACGAATAGAATATTTTTGCAGCAATACAAACAGGTTGTTACGGTGAGGTGTCGACCAGTTCTGAACAGCATAATTATGGATCACATAGTCTAGAGTCTCAAAAATTGTCAACTAATTAATTATCCCAGCTTTGCTTAGTCTCTGACCTCAAAAACCCACAACCTGTTACTCTTTTTGCATAAATACTCTTTAACAGCATTGTTACGCCTACTATGTACTGAATGGCACAGCAACAAAAACCAACTTACACTGAAGAATAGTAACTTCACCTTCTCCAAGTGAAACATGCAAGACCGATCTTCTGAGAGGTGTGTTGAGAAAACTGGAACCAACAACCCATTGTCTTACCAGACAGTTGACCGATTCATATCACTTATAATAAAACGAAACTAAAATATGTTGCATCATTTCCATCACACATTTATGTCATTACCGCTCGCATTCCGAAGAGCGGGAAGGTAATGTTTTTTGCAGGTGTCTTTCTGTTAACTTGGGGGTACCCTTTCATTAATTCGTTGCAACATTACCCACAATACCATGTGGCAGGGCGGTAACCCCGATCCTGTCCCTGGTCCTGTCGGGGGGGGGGGGGTCCCCCAGACAGGACAGGAGGTACCCCCCCCCCTCCAAGGCAGAACCAGGTGATAGGTACGCCTACTGCGGTCACATAGGAGAACTGCGTTGTTTTATTTATTTCCGCACTTAAAAATTACTTTGACCTGAATGTTTTGAAACAGTGATACTTGGAAACAAATGAAGGCTTTAACATCCATAAGGTTAATGTTGGACAGAAACCAGCAGCTTGCTGTTGAATCATGCATCCACAAAGAAAATTAATCTCCTCTACATGTTGGACTTTTCAATTACTGAAGTTTGCACAAACAATCCTTCTTCTAGAAACCTTGCATGGAGATCTAAGATCAGAGCAGATGAAGAACATGCCACTTTTTTCAATATTGCATGTGAATGACATTCATTTACTAACGTCAATTGAAGCTGACCCAGGGAATTTTATTGATCTTCATCGAGGAAGAGACCTGCCTCAAAGGCAATGATTTTTGGTGGCGCTAGTCCTGATGATACTGATCAATGGCCGAATGATAGTTGTACCACTGCATACGACTCCCATCGGTTCGTAACATGTAGTTTCCTAGACTAGACGTCGATAACAATTTCCGAGGCACTTAAGCCACCACCCTTGTTAAATCTGTTGCTAGTAAAAATGATATCAAGAGTCAAACTAATTATGTCTAATACGACAAGAAAGTCCTCCTGCGTGAACGCAAGAGGCATACCGCCCGCCGCCTATGCCTATGCCGGGGGGTACCCCATCGGCTGGACCTGACTGGAGCACCCCCCCCCCATGCGAACGGACAGACGCCTGTGAAAACATTACCTTCCCTCGTACTACGTACGCGGGCGGTAAAGATTGTATTTGTGTTGTAGCTAGGTTCCCTGAGAACACAACAATCTTAGCCCAGTTGCTTGTTTAGGTCTGTGTTGCATAACGTTTTACTTCAGAGAAAAAAATTATTTTTCGTCATTTCATCTGTAAAAACTCAGACAAACACTAACATTTATTGCCTCAAAACAAATATGTTTTCAGTCAATAATTTGGTGTTATTTCGTATGGTCACGTACCATCTGCTTTTACCTCACAAGCAACCCGAATGGACAACATAATATTTCTCTACCTGGATTTATCTACACCCATAACAAACACTCTGACTTAAACTTCGTCCTATTTAGCAAAGTACCAGCAAACCTTCCAAAAGGCGTTATGTCGGATGTACTCCAAATATCAATGTCCTTGCTGTATGTTTCTATTCTACTTGCTTTGACTGTTCCCCAAGGTACATCATGTAGCAATCCAAAAAGGAATCTATTAGCTTCTGAGCCATGCCTCCTGAATTCAGTAATTCGTTCAAGTTAGTCAAAGCTAAACACATAGCATCCCTGAGGCTGCTATAGAAGCCGTTTGTACAAAGACGTCAAAGCGAAGCTATTTCTGTCAATATAATTGTCTAATATTCCTCTAAACATGCGACATGGCATAGAAAATGAAAAGCTCATTTCTTTTTAACTTTCGAACCGTAAACTAGACTCTCTTCAAAACAGTATGTTTGACCATTATCTACCACAGTTCCAATATCTACCACAGTTGCGGCTGTTAGCATCACAAGGCCACGGCGTTTTATTACGTGACAGCTTTTCGACATTCCTTGATAAGGTGTTTGCAATATTATGTACAAATTCGTGTCACTTGATATGGCAATACACACACACACACATGTAGAAAAAGTGAAGCTGTTTTCTAACATATTGTTTGCTGCAAGATAAAAAATAAAAATACCTTCAGCAGAATACGACTTCAAACATAGAGAAACCCGGGGGCTTCCTTCAATACTTATATTCTTAAATAATCATCAGCATCATTTAGAATCAGCACAGTTGGTCGTCTCGTGAATGTTTTATCATGCAATATTCATTGTTTATAAGAATATAATACCCTTTCTCTATTTTCTAAATCACATTCATGTGTTTGAACTGGCAGACAGTCTAATCCCCCATGCGTCCCACGACGGTGAGGATTTCATACATCTCTGTAGTCGGTACTAATGCCTTAAATCACAAGTAAGGTGTACAAAAACTCGGTCTGGAGTCTCTTTGTAAATTTAACTTCCCACAAGAGGAAAATGTTCATTTGCTTAACAAAGCCCCATAAGCTGGGTTATTTGAGTAAAATGGCATGTCTTCTTTCAGTAACTGCGTTTATTTCCAAATGCCCAACGGATCACATAACTATGGCATTCTATTCTGCAATACATTTTGCTACAATACCGTTCTGTTCTTGTTGCTCAAACGTTTATGGGTAGTAATACATTATTAAATTAAAACATAATCCGTTATTTACGTGATAAATAAATAAAAAGAATACGACGTGGGTGGCGGATGAGCGCTTAACCTGTTCTCAATATCACTCTTAGTGCTACTCACACATGCAAGTTCAACCAAGTCCATAACAGAGCATGTGTCAATAAATATGTGTCACTTAACTACATTGTAATTGGCTGCATTTAGATCAACACGATATAATGAAGCTACCGCCGCCACTGAAGTTCAGAGAAATTGCAGAAAGAGGTATTCTGATTCCCACCGTATCCCCAGGGGATGTTTCGGAGAAAATCAATCCAACCAGCAGTTCTGTTTCCTACGCACAAAGAAAATGTTTACAATCAGACATCATAAATGTGCATTTCAATTGATTAGTTCTACGAATAGCAGTACCTGATGTCTGTACCTGATAACCATTACGCACGTTAGGATATCATTCCCGTGATTAATCACTTACAAAAGGAGAAAATCCATAATGGAGCTGCACGATGAATAGTGCGTTCTGTAGGTTCGTAGAACTACTTTTGCTGCGGAAAGATAGAATAGACAATTTGGTGTTCTCCAGGAAGTGTTGATTCCAGCTGATCTGTTTTATCAGATCTTATTGAGCATTGTCCCTATTGAAAGCATGCAATTAAATATTTCATGCTTTCGATCCCACTCCACTGATATCAATATTAGATCTATTTCTCTTTGCACATATCTCTTTACACCTACAATCTAGATCTACACTTCAGTTTACAATTTATTGTTTGTGATTGATTTGAAATTCACACCCAGCCTGTCAAACTAAGAATATTCCTAGATCTCTCATCACTACAAAACTTTTCTTTTGTGTTGGATATCTCCCAGTTGTGCAATACAGGGTTAGATAAACAGTTAGATCTACTGTAAATTGTCCTGAAAAGCCAAGAACGTTGTCCTGGGCAGGTCAAATCTTGCAACAAGATCAAACATCTTGTTAACATTTACAATTTATGCTTCTCTTTAATTGTGTAAAATGCCGTGTCTCCGACACTGTTCTAAAACTTTCACACATTTAGACATTCAAAAAATGGTAAAATCTTACCTAAAATGGAGATTTTCTTAAACTTTTCATTCACTAATATTCCTTTATTTTCACCGGAAGTAATGTATGGAAATCCCCGACAGATGGCTGGGGATTCCCTCCAAAACGATTGCACCAGGAATAGGTTTCAATTCCCCGGGAACCAATCAGAGTATATTTATACAACATGTGACCAAAATGGTCACATG
>JBCAUG010262115.1:3002-18232 GCA_038406175.1 Haplosyllis leylae
ATAACGAAATTAACTGCAGTTTCAAAAGAATACTGATCTACTCAAAAGAGTTTACAACACTGGCATTGACTTTCACTATAAAAGAACGTGAAAATATTCTGAAAGTAATTTCCCGAAATTTTAAACATTCCTGAAGATTCCACTTGTTAAAATAATGATAATTATGATAATTTGCATGGCTATCTATTTAATTCACAGTCATTGTGTGTCATATAATTTCATTCTGAACAATTAAACACATTAAGATTGCAATAATTACCTGAAGAGAAATATTAGTTGTATTTCAAGAAGTGAAAGTCAAGGCCAGAAAATACCAAATCAATTGGTAAATAAATCGTACACAGCACAACATTGTGGAGCACAATGGATTTCTCATCATTCAATGGTTATATTGTTAAAATCAAGCAACGAATATGGTTGTTTTTCGGTCAGCTCACATCTGCAACTTTGTTCTGCGATTGCGACGCACCAAAAGTTCGCAATACTCGCAATCGTAATCTGTGATGTGAATACACCACTATCACTTCCGTTACAACGAACGCACACTTGTGGGAGCCACGAATACTTCATCGAGTGCATAAGTACACACAGTGACATAAGAAGTGACAATAGGAGAGTGAACATTGAAGTTGTCATAGCAACAGGTTTAATTGCTACGGTAACATTGTCACCATAGTTACTGTTAAAATATCCTGAGACTCTTTTAAGAAAAGACGAAAGATTATTAAAAATCCTTCTTTACTCTGCACCAGATAAACTGTAAATCAGGCAATTTAATTCTAACCAAGTACACACGTAGTACTCGATATAAATATCAATTCTCTCTTATCTCATTTCTAAATTGCATTTATCCATTTTCCAATCAGATAAGTGTATGGTAAAAAATACCAATCGCTATTGTCTGTGGTAAAAGGTAAAATAATTTATACTATTTGACCAAACAGGTCACTTTACGGTTAGTTAGTATCGAAATAGCACACACTGTGCACAACCCAAGTGCACCAATTACGGTGCATGTACACCATTAGACTGACTCAGTACTTTCAAAAACCGTAAAATTGGTTTCTGTTTGTTGCTGTTGTTTCTTGTGCGTCGTTCGTCATTTAGTCGGTAAATCGTGAGCACGCTTTCTTCCACTTGCACTGCGTACACCACATGTCCCGGTTTTCCATTCCGTACACTTTGCGACATTTCTTCACGTCGCTTCTGGATTTCTTGTGCATGGGAGATGACTTAGGCGAAGAGGACAACCCTTTGGTGAATGCTGCTCCACCCTTTCCGAATCTGATTGGTGGTGAAATCTACAAGATAATAAAGTTGAACTGTGAATAAATACTTGATCCCGAAACCGACTATTTCTGTTATTGCATCTGTTGACAGATCTGTTAATTTTCATAATCGAATTAACTATCAGCAAAATTTAACACTCAACAACACATCCTGTATCCAGGTAAAGGTGAAATGTTACCGAATTAGTTGTTGGATACATTTACTAAAATATCCAAAATCTAATTTATTTTGATTCATTCTTCTTATTTCATTTTCTGCATCTTAAAATACTATTATTTCATTTATGTATTCAACTACATCTATTTTAAAATATTATGAAACAACAGTTGGTACCTACCTGGTTACTGATTGCTGATGGTGTGTTCCAGGACTGTGAAAGTTGCCCACTGACAGCAGATGGCATCACAGTAGGAAACGAAGCCCCCTGGTGCCCAAAGTTAAAGTTGGGTATGTTTGAATGGCGATCCGGAATGTTCCGTGGTAAGGATAGAGGACCAATCTGCAATGGAAAAAAGTCATCTCGAGTATAATCTCTAACTAATAAAACTAGTTTTACTTTCTTCTTTCATATTGCCCATTTTACAGTTGAATTTACAGTAATTTCGGCACTGCAATATGAAGGGGCCGGTCCTGGCTATCCCCTTCTTGCATGAATAAATGTATCTGCAAAAATTCAAAGAGTGGGGTTAGAAAGTTTCTACGATACCTTCTTTTGGTAATCATGGTCGGGTAGCGCTTGAGCAAGCTGGTTAAAATGAGTGACCTCTGGTGGTGAGGAGGTGTGCATGTCAGCAAAGGTTTCTGTCACTGTGTCAACCGACATTTCCACTTCCGTGTAATAAAACTCTTCCTCGTGGTCGGACAAATCCGAGTCATCCGAGTTCATCGATTCCTTGACACTAAATGACACAAAGGGCTTAGAGTTAAGAGAACAATTAGTATCTGCAGGAGAGTGCCTTTGAAGTTTCAACATTATTTTGCCAATTACTTCAGCCAATACTGCAATAGGAGTGTAAATCTACAGCACTGTTGGTACAAAACAATGACCTGACTTCCAAGGTCACCTTTCATTTGGAGACACTTATTTTATAATAGGCCTTAAATTACAAAATCTTTCGTTTTATTCAAGAAAAAAATCTGCTTGCTGAATCCAGAAATTATGCCACCTTTTTGGTTGATACATCTGATCCAAGATAAACGAAAGGACAAGATATTCAAGTTACAGGAAATGTGTTGCCAGTGTCAGTTGGGGTCATACACTGTCTAGGTATCCAACACACAGCCTCCATTGGTTTAGCTGTGAACATATATCTATATTTTTTACTTTTTATAGATAAATTATTCCTTATTTTTAGTGGATCATTCATTAACAAGATTTTTCCAAATAAAGATCCCTTTTAAAAGTGTAAAAATGCAAAATAGTGAAAGTTGCAAATTGCATCTCAGTTACTATGTTATGTGAGGCTACTGTGTGAGTGAACATACCCACAGACTTGGCACATAGGGCTATATAGCAGCTTGAACTTCTTCTCCCCTCTATAATCTTTGCTTGTGGTCAGCCAGGTTGCATGTTACTTTCCCCTCAATTTTCTTCACATCATATCTTTCTTTTTACTGTCTTTTTAGCTGTTTCCTGGGGAAATAAATTTTTGTAAAATTTATTTCTGAGTTGGTCTGCTTCCTAGTGATTAGCCATCCAGGCTTGTGCAGTCCTTACCCACAGCATAGCCCTGAAAGGGAGTTTGCAAGTTTCAGGGGCCATGCTTACATTTGTTTTGGGAGCAAATCCTGAAATCTGTGAAGCAGAGTAGAACTGATTCTTGATTTAGCTGGCTAGATAGATGGCTAACTAGATAGGTGGCTACTGTACAGCTAGCTAACTAGATAGATACCCAGAGAGACATCAAAGTTGCTCATAATGGCCCGAAACTCATTTTGGTTTTGGAATTTTTAAAATCCAATGAAATTTTGTAAGTGGCCACAACCAAACAACCACTCTTATGCACACACCATATATAGGTCACTCTACTCGTGTTGAAGGGGCGACTGAAAAGAATGGTCACAATCTTCATTCTTTTTCTTAACCAAGAGACAGATCAAAAACTGTGTTTGCAGGGGTTCATTCAGCCAATACCTCAGTAGTTATTCCATCGAACAGAGATGACATTTGAAGAAGTTCAGAACTTGCCACTACAACTGGGCTAAAGAAGAGCAACATCTGCAAATGTGGAATTTAGGAAAACGTTTGGGTGTTCTCCAACACAAAACTGTATTGTTGTAATTGTCATTATGACTCACAGATAATTCTGGCATGTTGCACCACCGTGTAAAGTTAACTTTAAATACACTATAATACAACAATAGACAGATTATACATTTTCATAATCCAAGCTTAAGATAACGTAGATCTACCACTTGATTTGGTATTAGGTTATGTAGGTAACATGATTGATTGTGCTGGTTTATTAACAATTTTGTCACTTTAATAAATAGAAAAAGACCTATAGTATTAAGTTTGCAAATGAAATTACGACGATATATCGGTCTTGCATTGGATTAAAATAGATACGATGGGCTACGAGGACCACGATACATCAAAATGTATTTTACAACGTAAATAAATGAAGCACTATTGTACTGCCCAACTACATTAACTTTTAATCTTAGTCTACCATGGCCATTATTGTTGTTTCTATTAATTAATTCCCAAATATAATTTACTTTGAAGAAAATGGACCATAGGTCACTTGGCATACACAGATCCTAATTGAAATCTGGAACAATACAACGGCAGTCAAAGAACATAAATGTTAAAACCACATGGCCCTTTTAATGGATCAAGAAAATAAGTACAATATTGTACTTTCTTCATTAAATATTTTTTCAGTTTCCATTCTTAGAATATTAAAGGGAACTGAAGTCTAGACTTCCTAATTTGCGTTAGATCATGTCTTGGTATCGGACTGAAAAAGAATGCTATTAGAGTATGTGATATCAGGCTAATTTTCGCTGTATCATGGTCCAGGTATTTGCACTAATTTAAAAAAAACTGATTTTGCTTGAATGATGTTACATGTAAATGGTTTGTGTGGCAGCTTTGTTCTCATTTCAAATTAAACTTTTCTGTCATTTCGTCTAATCGTTCAGGTAATAAGTCGTGGGGACACAAGACCATTTTGCTCATTTCATTGTAAAAAAAAAGGAAACATTGATTGGCCATACTTTAAGTACTCGGTTTAAAAAAACTGAAGGCATGCAACTAATTTTAAAACTGTCACCCTATTAACACAGTGGTAAAGTTCATTTACGAATAAGCACAATTGATACAAATTAATTTTTTGCTATGAATGGGATAGGGGAAATTGAATTGATGAATACACCCTCATGTTACACGTCAATGAATTTCACTTATTCACAGAAAAATCACAGAGACAGACAAAATAATTTAAACTACAACTTAATTAATAGGTTCGTGGATGAGTCAGAGTTATGTGTAATTGCATTGAGATTTTCACGAAAGTCGTTCATTCGTACAGGGGGACACTAATGGTTAAAGCGTTCTACCAAAGATCAAGGCCACAGAACTCGGCTCTCAAGGGGATCACTACTGGACATAAAGGCCTCACCTTTATTAAAGTGATAAAATTAACATGCCAATAAGTTAATCTTCTCGTAAAAAAGAAGAGGAAAAAAAGTGGATTAATGAAGCATAAAAGTTCCGATGAATACTTTAAAGTCTAATTCGCTATTACGCCACGTTCTGTCAGTAAACTTTTTTTTTTGAATGAAACATGAAGCTATCAGAAAAATGAGGTTCTTCATAGTTTTTTCTCTGCTGTTGACTAATTTTTAGTTTGATCCAACTACAGAGCTCTTATCATGGCATTTCAAATCCCATGTATCGAAAAGTTTCATCAGTGAACGTTTCTTCCCTATATCTCACCAAAGTTCTGACAGTGACATCCAATTTTGTGGCATCTTATTTTCAGGATTTTCCATGTGTAGCTAGACCGAGGTGTATTGGTAGAGCCGCTGAATGAATCCAGCAATAAAACTATCCATAAACATGTCTTCTAATGAATTTTCATGCGTGTTACAACTGTAAAGGAGACTTCTTGGCCCCAAACGACAAATCTACTAATTATTGATACGTACCCATTGTTTAACTTTTAAAAATAATTATGGACCAACATACCACCATGTCAACATCTCTTTAATTAATAATTGCAAAAATTAAAGAAATGGAACTTTCTGAAGTTAATTTAGCTTGTATTTAGGAGAAGAGGATACCCCATTTTCACAAGAAAGGTCTAAATCACCCTCGTTTCATGCTATTGTTTCACATTCGATTCCCATGATGTATTTTTAATGGACCAGAATACTGTACGTAAACATTAAATGTGCAATCACAAAAGGTACAAAGGACTGGGACAGTGTGATCACCTATTCCCATAATATTATACATCTGAATTGTTCATAAGGTCTTGCGTAAATATCTGCTTAATTAGCTATTGTAACTGGTCATCATACAGAGCATTGATATATTGCCAATATTCTACAATATTCATTTAGCCCGTATAGATAAAATTGACAAAAAATACAATTACAATTGCTATGCCATTTGCTGGATTTTACTCTCGTGTCACCCTTTTGATTTCATTCTGATGCAATAATTTATCTGACACATCCTTTTTCGTGGTGATTTCAACGTCATTACGTTGCTAAATCTTTAAAAATACTCAAACACTCAACAAAAATCAATGAATAAAATCGATACCACAACAAAGGAGGTAAACGTGGCAGGCTAACATTTAGAGACTCCAGCAGTGGAGGGGCATTCAAGCAGTGAAGTGTGTCAAAAGTCCATTGAATCCTTAATTTCCTGTGTCTCTTCATTCCTACACACTTGGCACAGATGGAACTGAAAATAGACAAGTAGGAGGTTAGAGGGCAAAACTATGAGCCCCTAAGCGTTGCACATAGCGATGCAAATATTTCCAGGAAGATGAAACAAATTTCTACAGGTGTAGGTCACTTTCAGTGGCTGAGTATGCTTATTTCAAAGCAGTGATAAGAAAGGATGATACCCCTATTAATGTTCAAGGGCAGAAATCAAAATATGCCCAGAAGGCTAATATTTGATAAAATTTCCCCCGGGCATGATGAATGAACAAAACTTCGTGTATTTCTAATACAAAGGAAATGATATGCTCTCTGTTGAAGATAACAAATGTGGACACACATCCAACGATACGACGGAAGTTACATTCATTCAGATGGCTATTGAGAAAGCGTTGCATTGATTTGTTCGCTCAGATGGGATTGTTGATAGATGGTACTTGTGAATGTACACTGTGGTGTAAAAATGTTCAAGCACTCTGTACTCTCAACACGGATAAACAAAGAGAAGCTCCTCCGTGTAATTAGACCTAAATACCTGCTAAATACTCCCATTGTTCCTAAACGGGTTGCGCTTTGTCATAGCCTTTGTTACGTCGACTTCAAAGCGCAGGAGGAATCTGCACCCTCTTCACACCTTTTCGAAACTTCCCGAAATAAATTGCTGACGCCAAGAGAGAACACTGACCAAAATTTGCGTTGTTTCTAATTTATGAAACAGTGGAAATTTCCCCTGCAGTCATGGGACTCACGACGATAACCTGGAATATGTCGATACGACCACGAATACATTAAAGCACCCAGAAATGGTTATTAGGTCAATTTCTGGAACAGCAGGGCGGCAGAACCTTATTTCATTCTCAAAAGACCAAATGAAGAATTTTATCAAAGCCTCCATCGTTCAGGAACCTGGCCTCACAGATTGCAATTTCAGCTAAACCATTTCCACTTTTACTAAAAGTATTTTACTCTCAGCATTTCACAATTCAATTAGGCTAATTACGGTTGCCTTAGTGGAATGGGTTACTTCTCAAGGACACAATACGGTCTGTCGCATTTATTTTAAACTATGGGAAACGCCTAAAAATCGAATCGATGTCTTATATTCCAAATAAGAAAGTGGAAGAAGTGTTTGGAATTGTTGCGTCTGAAGATGAAAATTAACGTGGTGACAGTATGTCTGGGAAGGTAGTTAAAGACTTAAGCCAAACATATTACAATCCTGCTCAGAAACAGGACAATTGCCATAATATCTCCTACGATTCCAGTTCATTTGAAACGGCAAAAAGCTGCAAATCATTTGAAATGAGCGCAGGATTATCTAAAACCCTGGGCATCTTCACTTTGATTCCTCTCAGTACCCACTTTCATTTCTATCGTTCAAATTTGAACAGTAAAGTGATTAAGTCTTATTTAACATTTCCAATGCAAGAGAGAAGTAATTATCTGTCTAGAAGATGATACCTGACCAGGTATTGCATAGTGGGATATCTAAGAAATTACCCTTAATTTCTCCAATTATTTAACTATCACATCTTATATTGAATACTTCCTATTTTGAGGAAAAGAAAAGAAGCTTGATTTCGGGCAAGTTTTAACACCGCTTATCCCTTGTAAGCGATATTTGAGATGAGTTGAGGTAGACAGAATGCATTGTGTTCTTTGCAGCTTATGACAATGGAGTTAAAGGTTATTACACGTAGTTATGGTTGACTTCTTGACGAAACTTCACCCTTGATGTGCGTTCTCAGTGCCATTTAATCTTTTTATGAGTCCACTCCAGGGGTTCAACTCGTAAAAAAAGTTACCAAGAACAAAGTAATACAATTGGTATGTAACACTTGAAGCGTCATGGTTCTTTTGTCATCAGAAGTAACGCCAAGCCTAAACGCTAACTAGCTATTAGCAATTCCGGACGTACAAGCTTTTCCACTTTATTGTTCAGACGAGCATAGGGATTCAATATGAAACGAACACCGCCACTGTCAATTAGACTCCAAACACCCCTCCCTGAAAGGAAACGGGGTCTTTTGTAAAATTAATTGTTTGCAATTTCAACTCAAAGGCACCATAGCACCCACGTAAACAATTCTCAAACTGGTAACCAGAAAGCCCTTTCTTCTGTAAGTCAAGGGAAATGTCTCCCTTAACTTCATGGCAGATACTGAAAGTGTGATGTTCCTTCAAGAAAAATTCTACTACAAGTCCCATGTCCGCTTTTATGCTCCTTGTTTTGGAAAAGCCTGGCACTTGACACAATCGTGGAATTGAGAAAATAATCAGAATAGGAGGTTTTAGTTGTTTCTTGGATTCTGTAATTTTCCTGGAAGAAGTTTGTTTCACATTGTTTAGTGTTAAAAAAGGAGTTCTTCTGAGCAGATGGACTAAAAACATTTCCAGTCCCCATCCTTGGGCAACACCAGACAGAATTCTCCGTCTAATGGACGCTTTAAGATTCTGGGCAAACACAAAAGATGAATGTGCCAAAGTCTTACAAGTGGAAGAAATACTATTCACAGCTTTTGGTGTTTGGCAAGCCTTCCAGGGACGTCAGTGTATACCATATTCAGAAAAGAATACAGATGTGTCCACTTAGACATCTTCACTTAACCATATGACCCATTCATTGCTTCAATTGTTGAGTGAAAGTAATAAATAAAGTGCACATTAGCAAAACACTTGTCGTGTAAGCATTGCATTAATGACCAATTTAATAGTGAAAGGAAATAATAGCAACCGGAACGGCCCACCACATTAATTCTACACATTGTAATATGAATAATAAATTACCAAACTTCGCACCAAACTGACGCTTCACACCAAAAGATGCGAATACAACACCGAGAATTATAACTGACCTCCACAACGAGGCCTAGATGTCAAGTCGCTTCAGGAAATTTACTTAACAAATGTCTGTGAAATTTCTATAGAGATAGCGCTAAGATATTTAAAGATAATTGGAAACCATATCGCATAAATCTACCGAGATCTGATCTTCAGTAAGCATTCCATATATCTAAATCAGCTGAGACCTTTTGACTTTAGGTTAAAGAGTCTTTCAAATGCGAATGACCCTTTTTGGGAAAGGCAAGAGAAGGTTAACAAAAGTTAGCGTCTTCTTACGTAAAACTTTAATAGTGAAACTTGTAAAGTAATGAGCCAAGCCATGGGGGCTATCACCTTGACTTTAATAGGTCGCGTAACTTGATGTCCACTTTCTTTTTAAGGTAATGCTAGACTGTGGATCTTTAGCCTTAAATTCTGCGTGAAAGTGATGGGTAAGGGCATAGGGGTAGGTAGTTGTATAAGGGACGGTATAATTTATGAGGCCCCTCAGCTGGATCACGCAATTTTTGAACGACTTTTCCGTAATTAGTGTGAAATTGGGTTCAAAGTTGGTGCCCATTGTTCGAATTTGAATTCTTACCCGTCAGAGCAGTGATGGACATACAACTTGTGAATCAATTAATCTTGTTGATTTTCTTTGTTTCAGGCTAGAATTGAAGAGACCACCCCGATCTCTTTCTGTCACGGTGCTTATTTCAGGAACAAAATGTGGTGCCTGATGCAGGATCCCTCTGTTTATTACTTCTTCAATATAATGTATTGAATGATGGAATTTGAGTACAACTTCCGAGGGGTCAGTTTCAATTCACATTTCTTTGGACAAGAAAGGAGGGAATGCGCATGTTCATACAAGATTCAAGAGAAGAAATAAATTATTCAATTAAGTTTCGTTAACATTCGTATTTTATTTTTTATTTGGAATGAAGTCCCAACATATTCCTCATAAATTTTCGACCCACCAAACCAGCTGCCATTGAAAGTGTCAGTTAAAGGGATCAAGCCTATCACCTCCCTAATTATCATTCCTCAACCTAAGGTAAAATTTCACTTAATTATTCCCCTTAGTTTTCCTTATTTAAACCCCTCGTTGCGATGTCAAGCACCTTCGAGCTAATCCTGGGTATAATATACGAATCCTTCAGGCAAAAGGATCGCTGCATTTAACCCTACATTTATAGTTGAAGGATCTATCAACCATAAAAATGGATAATCACTCCTGCGCACAAAAAGCTAAATAAGTCAAACAGGTTCATCAAAACTTTTGAGATGCACCCAACCCGAAGAATCGACTCCAAATTGCAGTCAACTATGCGTAGGTGAGATTTCTTACATATTGTTAAGTAAGAGATGCATTTCTTTGCACCACAGTATGGGTTTCGTCTCGTTTGCTTTGAAACTTTCAGGAGTGAATTTGATAGGAAAAGTTGTTTCAAGCACAATACTCAAATTTCTGTCCATGCCTGACAATGCCTTAGATTTCACAATTGAACCTTCTGCCCCGGAAATATGTGTGCTAATTTTCTCCTGCAACACGTTGAATTATTGTTCTTGTAACCACTTCAAGAATGCCGAAACATGACAGGACATTTTTTCTAGAACGGAATGTTAAGACAATACAACCAAAAATGGCATTTTTCAGTTGACGTCATGATGGGGTTCTGAATGTGTTTCAAGTATCGCTTTACTATCAATTATTGTTCCTGAAGACTGCTATCATATGACACAAAAACATCTTCAAGTACCTTCCGCATACTGACCGCTCATTCAAGCTTGCCTCTTTAAAATAGCAATTAAAAATATTTCCAATAGTTTACCGAGTACTTATAAAATCAATAAAAATTTGGCAAAACTAAGTGACATACGGCTCATCCACTTGGAATGTGAATGCATAAACTGCTATCAAATTACCTGAGTGAGGTACCAATAATGTACGAAAATCGAACACTTGAAATCTAGAGGGTCATTCTGTATGCTGACACATACCATATTATAATTTATAGTTTTGAGATTCCACTAAAAGGTCATGTCAACATGGGTACTAATTAGTGTCAAAAGTGATAGTTACTTTAGAACGGTATTTCTATGTGTATTTCTCCCCTGTCTACAATATTTTCGGACCACGTATTCTTATACTGGCTGGTTAAAAATTAACATCATACATCAAATATTGACAGGGGTACAGTGTATCATTCAAACTATTGACAGAGTATATAATTTTGCATGTGATGTCTAAATTCATATCTAGCCTAACTGGCACTAACAATCGCTTTTAATATGTGGACAAAAATTGGAAACTGACGAAAATAATGTCTAAATATCCAGGCATTGATTTACGATTTGAATAAGGTGAAAGATCAGCCACATGTTCAGTTATATAGTTATATTTCAACGAGCAAATACTGTTCTCAAACAAAAGAACTTAATGTTAAGAAAGCGAATCAACTTTCAAAGCTGATGCTGACACCGTGAATGTTTTTCATTTCTCCAATCTCAGCAGTCTCAATTCAGGTTACCTTCCGACCAATTGAGCAAAACATCTTTGAAGGATAGCTAATTAAAACCTCAGGACATCCACTTTGTTCGGATGACACGACTACACCCATAGAAAGCTATTATTTTTATTCTTAAGACTGATAAATTATCCGGCTTCTTTCTAGAATGAAACTCCAAATCAGAAAGTCTTGTAATTAGCTAAGTGATTTGATTGTCAAATCCAACTTCACTCTCAAAATCAGATCAATTGTTGGCTCTAATTTGACATGACGAGAAAGGAAAAGGCGAAGGTCGTTTATTTTGAAGAATAATAACAAGCAAAGCGAAAGGAATTTAGAAAGTTCAACAGGAAGAAGTATTATGTCAGCTGCGTATACCCTTCTTGAAATTATCCGTTGCGTTTTAAAACTAGAACAAACTACATCCATATTCAGTCCACGAAACTGAAATTGTTTCGAGAATACCATTTCTTCTGACGTAAAACTCAAAACGATATGTCGTAAAAATAAAACAAAGAAGCCACAGAAATTAAACTCGAGTAAAAAACGTGCATCACATGAACACTCATGATGCGAAAATGAAATTTATAAGGCCCCTTTTCCTTATTATCTTTTATCAAAAAAGATTAAATTTTTATAACGGTACTTGGGCACATGCTTGGTTTGATCAAATACGGAAATGAGACCGATCTATGGAGGATGTGGGATTGTTTAGTTGGCTACTTGGACTTGGATCATAATGAAGATGCTCTCAGTAAAAGAGATAACTGATAAAATTCGGTGTTAAATTCAAGATGTCCCTTTGTTTTGAAAATTTGCTTTGTTTTCGTTTTTCTTTTCTAAGCAATTCCGACACAAAGAGCTGTCTGAGTACTTTCAATGTAATCTGAAGTACGTAAAAACGTCTCCGTTTTTAGTGTAAAATCCTAAATGTGTACATTAATATTTCGCCATGAACAGCTGTGCCAGTGACAACATCATGGTGCGTTTTTGATTGCACTCTGATCCAAATCCGTTTGTCGCTTCAGCCTTCCTTATAATTTTGTGACTTTTTGATAAAGGTGTAGGTGGAAGTGATTTATTAACAAAAGTTTCAGCGGAGTCAACAGATTTACTGAAAATTTGCATGTGTAGGAGATGAAGTCTCTTTAATTAGCAAATTCCTTTTCGAACACAGCCAGTGCTTGACATTTTCATCAAGTACTCTGGACACCTGTTCCGTCTCCCACTGTCCTCACCTTTACAGGTTCGTGTTTGTTCGTGATATTTTACCATCTAGTTTGAATTAGTCCGGGATTTTCCTTCCCTATGCAATTGCTAAAATAGAAAAGAAAGTTTGTTCAATAATCAAATGCCAACTACACTGTGAGCAGCAGAAGTTTACCAGAAATAGGTAAAGCCTTCGAGCTCAAACACTGATTGACACAAATATTTTCTCAGCTTCAATGTTTTGAAATGTCTCTTCAATGGATGTTACTTGTTTCCAACTATTTCCCAGATTATGGAATGGCACATAGATGTACATTAACCAGACTGTCTCTTAATCATGTGATACCACTGTAAGTACCTGTATGTAGTACATTTTTGTTAATGATGACCTCTTAATCACACAGAATAATACTTCTCTTATCAGTTCCTAGATAACTAGTGCGAAGAATTACTTCAGACAAGAACAGCCATCTTTCCCACATTCACCCGAATTCTACCAACAGAGTAACATTCCATGCAAAAGATAGTCACAGATATTTAAAAGTTTTGAGGTTCAATGAACCATCACCACAACCGAGATCTGTGTGAGTACACCAAAGGGTACAAGGGTTTGGTGTACTCACAAAGACCAAGGATAAGGTGATGGTTTCTATTCCAATACCCAATTTGTTCAAGAAAGACAAAGTATGTTGCACATTTCTTAAATTTGCAACCATATTAAAAAAGTTTTGAGACTATTAAAATGGTCTCATAGCAACCTCTTTGGCAATGGGCTGGGTTAGCCTCAACGTAGCCCATGCAGTCTTTCTTCAAGGAAGTTTCACTGCCTCAGACCTTGGTTGGGGTAAGGTAACCAAGACCTTCATCTATGTCCTTGACACAGACCTCAGTCTAGGTTAGCTACACCTCAGCCTTGGTGAATGTTCCTATTCTGACATAAGATTACCATTTAGTTGCTTGAATTTACTGTCTTAATGTGTTGTTCCACTTTTAGGGTCACCATCTTGGTTGCCCTTGACAATGGTCTGGGTTGGTCTCAACCCAGCCCACCCAGTCTGGGTTCGCTCAGACAATATTCATGTAAAAATCTTGGTCTGAGACATCACAAAAGGTATCAGCGTGTTAGAATGGCTCACCAAAACCGCAAATAAAAGGATTTCGTTGGCTGCTGGCACTAAGCATGTCAGAAAGAGTAATACAGTGCATTTCAAACGAGGCACTCTACGACTGAGGTTCAATAAGACCTCTCATCAGTAAGCCGATCTGAAATCCAAGATATCAGAAGTTTTGATTTGAGGATTTGCTCAATAATCAAATGAAAACTACAATGTTAGAACGGAACTTTACTACAAATAGGTAAAACCTCTAAGCTCGAACACTGTCAATGTGGGATTTAAACCCACATTCCAAGCTATTTATTCTAACATTCTTCACATTTTTATTAAGTAAAGTTGATTTGTTGCACAGGTCAATGGTTATCGCACTCTCCACCTACATTAATTTTTTTCATGTTACGAGTGAATCAAATGATTGATAGTCGTCACTTTATACTCTTCTCATTCTCACATTTTATCTAAACTTTTTAGAAAAAAATTCACGAAAGTGTCCTCATCGATAGAAGATTTATTGACACTGTCGTTCTTCTAGCAACAGCTATCACTGAAAGGTGATCGATCCGAGGCCATCTTCTTGACTTTTACAAGTGGCGCAAAAACTTTTTGGACATCAAGGACATCTATGAAAATCTTTTCTGTTGACATTGATCTCTAAAGCTGCCCACATTTATATTACTTTTCAGGGTCAAGTGAGGTGTACTATAATAAAAAAAAAAGAGTTTTCGTTGAAAAAAGATAATTTTACATCAAAAATAAAAAGTTTAGACTACAAAGTAGTCTGGAAAGTTTCCTTTTAGTAATTATTATGTCATCATTCTGGTTTAAAACCATGTGAAGCAAGCTTTAAAATACAAACCCAAGTTTGGATGAATGTTTCAGTTAACTTCTTACTTAACGTAGCTAGTAACTTTATGTAGTAGATAATCATAAAATGTAAAATAGTCATTTATCACTATCATATATTTATCATATATGTAGATTTCAGAGGATCAGCAGATGACTGTAAATAACAACCAAAACCCTGATAAATGATATTTCAGGTTTTCTAAAACTTTGGACCAAGTTAGCTCTCTCTGAGGGGTTGCTGATACCCCTGTTTTCGACTTCTGGTGATGTCTGGCCTGGGTTTCAAAGTCATGGTGAGTCCCTTTGCTTGCATCCTACATCACCTCTGTGTGATGAACTACTATGATCCACCTGCGAGTGCAACACCTGCTGGCCTCTTGACACCCATTGGAGCCCCTAATTTTGGTCTCTGTAGCGGATTTATCTGCTTCAGGGCCACATAGTGATCAACTTGGCTTTGTCTGTATATATCAAATCTGTGACAAAACTTAGAAGCTGAATTAGCAAAAGACGGGGGGGGGGGGGGGGGGGG